>BLKR01003816.1:125000-130065 GCA_011170035.1 Teleogryllus occipitalis
TTCGTATGGTGAAATTCCTTATGAAATGCACTGTCCCTCTGGATTAATCGTCTATTCGACTTCAAGCGTTTGCAAACTCTTGACGGGTTGAGTGAAGTTTAAGGGTACCACAGGATGTGTGACATTGCCACATTCCCAATTTAGGGTCTTATTAATTTTCTTATTATAACGAATCGACTTCCAACGACGCGAGATTGGTGAACAAAAGCGAAGAACGATTGGTGAGGATATGGGTATAGTTTGGTGGTTCAAATGAGAATAGAATGTTTTAATTAACCAAAAATGCGTTGGACAGACTAAAATATGTTTTATTTTAATCATAGGAGACCGGAACCCGTCGTGAAATTGGACACACGTAGCGAAGCATCACTGTGCCTTAAAAAGTTCAGGTTATAAATAAGACGCCTTTCCGCCCGCAAGCCTAAGATGTCCTTCACCATTTTTCTAGAAAGTTATCCGATCTTCTTTTGTTGGTTAAAATAAGGGAGAAGAGACCTAATTTGTTTTTAAAATATATAGTGATTAAGATGTTTGCCTTGTAATGCATGCGTTTGTATATAAATTACGTACTAGTGCAACCAATTCATTCAACAACATGCTTTTACTTTCTTTTTTTTTTTTTTATTTTAAGATAAATTTACAATCTATTTTTTACAAAATAATAAGTAAATGTGATGTCTATTGTAGAATTATTATGACATGATTAGTAGTGAAGGTATCCCATCGGTACTCTTCATCTTCTTCTTCATACTATAACAAAAAGCAATTATTATTTTAGGTTGACAGCAATTGGAATAGATAATTTGGTGGTGATAATGTTTCAGTTACTTCTTGAGTATCTGTATGGGAGTTGTATGGGTGAGGTTCTGGTTAGACGATGGATATCTGCACTATTGTCAAGGAGGTTGAGAGCTAAGTGATTTGGATGGTTTTCAAGACGCAGGAGATAGTTGGTGCTGATTGATTCTATTCTTTCTAAGACAGTGGGCATTTTTAAGTCTTTGTGTAATGCTGCGTTTGTGATGAACCAAGGCGCTGCTGCGATCATTCTTAAGGTCTTGGACTGAAATCTCTGGATGATAGAGAGATTACTCTTGCTTGCTGTACCCCAGATTTGGATGCCGTAGGTCCATATTGGAATTATTATGGATTTATAAAGCAATAGTTTATTTTCCAGTGATAGTTTTGAGTGGTATCCTAGTATCCAGTATAGTTTTCTTACTTGAAGTTGTAGGTGCTTTTTCTTGGCTAAAATGTGATTTTTCCATGTTAAACGTTTGTCTAGATGTATCCCTAAGTATTTCACACTTTCCATTTGTAATATTGGATTATTGTTGATGTGCACAGTAGGACATTTGTTTCTTCTCAGGGTAAAAGTTATATGGACTGATTTGTTTTCATTGATTTTTATTTTCCATTTCTTAGCCCATTTTTCAATCATTGTAAGATGGTCTTGTAAATGTCTTGATGCGACATTTGGGTCGTCATCCGAAGCTAGTATGGCCGTATCATCTGCAAAAGTGGCTATAGTTGTTTTATCTGTTTCTGGTATATCTGTCGTATAGAGTTGGTACAGAATAGGGCCAAGAACACTACCTTGTGGTACTCCGGCCATAATTGGATGGAATTCAGATAATTCATTTCGATATTTGATTTGGAAAGTGCGGTGGGATAGATAAGAACTGAAGATATTGATGAAGGGATATGGTAGGAAATGTTTGAGTTTAAATAGAAGTCCATCGTGCCAGACTTTGTCGAACGCTTGGGCGATGTCTAGAAAGGCGGCTGAACAATATTTCTTTTCTTGGAAACAATTCTCAATGTAGCTGGTGATTCTATTAACTTGTTCGATGGTTGAATGCTGTTGTCTAAAGCCAAATTGATGGTCAGGGACTAGGTTATTGGTTGCTATGTGTGGACGTAGTCTTGATAGAAGAAGTTCCTCAAACACTTTGGATAGGATTGGAAGTATACTGATGGGACGGTAAGAGGAGGGTTCATGTGGAGGTTTCCCAGGCTTGAGAAAAACTTGAATTTGGGCTACTTTCCATTGCTCCGGGTAGTGCCCTGTTCTTAGAATACTGTTGAATAGTGCAGTAATTATAGTCTTGCTTTTTCGCGGTAGTTCTTTGAGAAGAGGTGTTGTGATTAGGTCATAGCCAGGAGCTTTTTTGCTTGATAAGGCGTTAATGGTTTTTGTAATTTCTCTGGGAGTAAAATGTGGAATTGGAAGCGTCATTTGGTTTGGGGAGTTCAGGTAATCCCGGATTTGTTGGTCTTGGTTTGCATTTGAAAAGGGATGAGTCTGGAATACATTAGCGAAGAATTTGGCAAAGGTAGATGCTTTCTCTGTGGGGTTTCTCGCCCAGCACATATTTTCATCCCTGATTGGGGGATTTGGTTTGGTCGGTTGTTTCAGTTTCCTGGTGACTTTAAATAGAGAGTAATTAGTATCTTCTGTTGGGGTGAGGCTGGTTATGAAATCTTGAAACCTGTTGCTGTTGAAATCTTTTAGGAGGCACCTTAGCTGCCTAGTTGCTCTGTTGTAGTTGGTACGGTCTGCAGGATATTTTGAAGTTTGCCAGATTCTTCTTAGTCTTCTTTTCTCAGCTATTTTGTTTAAAAGAAATTGTGGGTATTTCATGCTGCTCTGGGTGTACTGGAGTTGCGGTGTGGCGAACCAAGCTGCTTCTTGAATATTTTGGGTTATATATTCAGTCGCTTCATCTATTTGATCTGCTGTTTTTAATGGTAATCGGATGTTTGTTTTCATAGATATCTGGTTTCTGTACGAGGCCCAGTTTGTCTTTCTGTTCGTTAGCGACACGGGAGAGGGGTGAAGGATAATTTTGTTACCAACGGTGATAATTATTGGAGTGTGGTCTGAGGACAGTTCGAGGGAAGATTCAATGATACAGTTAGTGGAGGGGATTCCTTTTGTTATGAATATATCAATCAGGTCTGGAATTTTGTTTTGGTCGGTAGGCCAGTAGGTAGGTTCTCCTGTAGAAATGGTTTCTAGCTGTAGAGAAGTAACTGCTTTTTGCAGTTCTCTCCCTCTAGGAGTGATGAGCCTGGATTCCCATTGAGTATGTTTGGCGTTGAAGTCTCCACCTACCATGAACCTATTTCCTAGTGACTTAAAGTAGGTTTCAAATCGTTGCTTATCTATTTTGAATCTGGGAGGGCAGTAGATGGCGCTGATGGTGATTGGTCCATTCCAGTCCGTAATTTGTACAGATGTTGATTGAATATCTTGGTCAAGTACGGCTTCCTGTTCTTGATGCTTAATGGTGCTTTTTATTAATATTGCTGTGCCACCGTGAGCATTGCCACTAGGATGTTTAGTATCGTATAATGTGAAGTTCTTCAGTTTAAAGTAGCTTCTTTCTGTGAAATGAGTTTCAGAAGTAGAATGTCTATTTTGTTTTTGTTGAGAAATATTTCAATTTCTTGGCGATGATTTGCCAAGCCGTTGGCGTTCCAAGCTGCAATGCGAAGAAATTTAGGCATTGGATAATTTGGATACAAGCGTCGTTAAGAGGTTAATTAGAGAGTTTATTTGTTGACTTTGTTGCATTAATATGTTTTCAAATCTCTCAAAGGAGTGCTGTATAATGTTCATAATGGAGTGGCTATCGTTATGTTGTTCATTATGTTTTTGTCGTTCTGGTGACTTTGGTCGCGCAACATCGGCCCATGTTCCTTCATTTACTTGTAGACTTTTGTTTTCTTGGGGATAAGTAGTTGCAATATTGTTGTTTTGTGTCTGCATAGGCATCTCTTGTTGAAATGTTCTGGGTTTACTTGAGTTTTTGTACCCTTTCCTTTTTAGTATTTCTTGATATACTTGGCAACCTTTATAGTTGGCGGGATGATTCCCTTCGCACAGCGCACATGTCGGTTGACTTTGCTTTTCTTTTTGACACTTTTCTGGATCATGTTCTTTTCCACATTTAACACACCGAAACGGGTATGCACAGTACGACCTGGTATGTTCATATCTCTGGCAATTTTTGCATTGAACTATCTCTCGTTTCAGGCGTGGTGGTTCAAATGCAACGACACAATTTAGTAGTCGGTTAATTTTGAATACTTCTTTGTTGTTAGATTTGGGCTCAAGGTCTACAAAAAATAGAGGCAGAGGTAACTTCGTCAACCTATGACGGACATTTATTATGTTTCTAACTTTATGGTCCTTTTCTAAAAGCGCAGCCTTGATATCTTTTACATCTACCGTATGATGTATGTGCCGCAAGACAACTCTATACGCACGTTCTTGTTTCAACTGGTATGTATAGTATACGTAGTTGTTGCCTGATAAATGTTTTACTATTCCCCTGTAAACATCTGGAGTTTTTGGTGCTATTTTAATTTTGTCGTTTGCCAGAGATTTTATTTCGAAGTCTTCGGTTTTTAAAGCTTCCTTTATAAACTTAATCATGGCTGGAACATTATTTACATTTGGCACAAAAATTGGAGGTACTGTGATTTTGGGAGAAGTTTCCTCATTGTTTTCTATTGCATCTTCTGTATTGAGAGCACTAAATTGATTCTTGGTGGGAACTGTATAAATACTATTATTACTATCGCAAGACGCTGTCTTTTGCCTTACCCTTCTATTTACATCAGGGTCGAGGACGTCTGGGTTCGGTCTTGTTGACCGAGCTGGTGCGTATATTTGCCATGCATTCTGTGTCAGGTTCACGGGATCAGATGAATCAAGATCCATGTTGTGTCTACCGCTGCTTGCTGATTCTTCTAATGGCATTTGTTGAAATACGAAGCTTTCCGGGTATTGGTAGCTTTTGCGTTCGCACTACATGCTACCGAGCCTACCCGAATACACTTCTGTAATCACTGAGTTTTATATATAAATTGTCTTTTTAGAACTGAAATTAATAACACTGTTTCACTGCACAAATATAACTGTTCACTTAGAACTACTGCACACAGGTTTGTTATCGCTTGACCTCTCCTTATCTTGGCGCACTCGCAGGCGACAAGGTAAGGCACAACGGAGCTGCGGACACGATCCGCACACCACGGCGGTCGGGCGAGAACT
>BLKR01003817.1:0-130020 GCA_011170035.1 Teleogryllus occipitalis
GTAGTGAAGGCGGGGTTCGAAGTCGAAGGTGGGGCAGTAACGAAGGCGGTTGCGGTATCGAAGGCGGTGGTGGAGCCGAAGGCGGGGTAACCAAGGCGTTAGTGAAGGCGGTGTCGTGGACGAAGGTGGGAGTTGTTAGTGAAGGCGGGGGTCGGAGCCGAAGGTGGGGCAGTAACGAAGGCGGTTGCGGTGTCGAAGACTATGGTGGAGCCAAAGGTGGGGTAACAAAGGCGTTAGTGCAGGCGGTGTCGTGGACGAAGGCGGGTGCTGGTAGCGAAGGCGGAGGTCGGAGCCAAAGGCGGGGCAGTAACGAAGGCGAAGGTGGTAGTGGATCCGAAGGCGGGATAACAAATGCGTTAGTGAAGGCGGTGTCGTGGACGAAAACGGTTGCAGAATCGAAGGCGGACGCAGAAGGGAACCCTAAGACGAGAGTAGTGAAGAAGACAGCGTGAGCGAAGGCGAAAAAGAAAGAAAATGAAGGCGCAGACATAGGAATGAGTGTAGCTAAGTTAAAGAAGGCGAATAAAAGATGGGAGAAGAGACGGGGGATGAAGCGAAGAGGGAAGGTGGCGGGTCGGGCTCGGGAAGGAAGCGGAAGGGTGCTGCAAAAACAGCTCCCTGCGATAAATGCGCCGGCTGTTTTATTCATGCGTAGCGGTAAAACCCTGTACTTCATCGATCGCGACTCTGTCCCCTTTTTCCTCCGCGTCACGTGGCATATAAAATGGTGCTTTAAGCGCGCTCTCGCCAGAGGCGGTGCGCGTTTGTCGCACTCGACGCGTCGCGCCGCGCGTCACTGCGGAGTCGCGTTGTCCGGGGCGGAGGCGGTCGCTCCCCTCTGCGGCCTATCGCTCCAAACGTCAAGCCGTCAATAAATAACGTATACTCATCAGGGCTTGCGATGCTGATTTCGCTTTCAATCAGTCGGGAATTGTTGATGTTTCATCGGCTGTCGGTGGGCGGGTCAAAAGATAAAGCGGGGGCGCATTGCTTCTCTTTGTTTCCGTTTGATCTTATTCTCCTGATTGCTGCTATGAAATGTATTCTTATTGTTGTGGTTTGCTTTGTTTTCGTAGTGTCAAAACACGTGCAAGACGATTTCATAACTTACACTTTAGTATTGCAATGCTCTAGCCAATTAGAACATTATAACCCTTTTTCGATGATGGTTCCCGAACGGATAGATAGGTGCGGGATTTTATGCAACGAGTGTAGCTAATATCCTATCCATAAACATTCATTGTTCACACCTTCATTTGGTATAATATTAGTTCATTTTTACCACTTATTTTGAATCACTTGTCTTCAATGCTCCACATCGTTTCGTATCATATATCTTCGCTTTATTTACATGAAAATAAATGGATTTGGTTGTCGAATATTTAAGAATGACAACGCACACGAACTAACTACAAGCTATCATCACAGCTGCTATTTCCATTATGAATTATATCTCATGAGTCGACCACCAAGAAATTATTTGAGGTGTTTAGGTGAACCATTGCAATTAATGCACATGGACATATTGAAGCAGATACAGTGAAGTATGCTCGGAGACAGGGAACAAATTTTGATTAACGTTTTAGTTAACTTTAAAATGTTAACTGAAATGTTAAAATTATAATGTGTAATGGTTATTCTTTCACTCAATCTAATTTATTATTTATTTTACATTTAAAAAAATATTATTTAAAATTTAACTAGCATCGTAACTAGGACGGTCCTCGATTGTCCGTCTGTGAATCTTCTCATGGCTTCCTCTTAAGGCATTTACTTCTGTCCACTCATCTCATTCCTCTGTTTGATGGCCCTGTTCCCGCCGCCAGCGCTCCTCTTCGCCCTCAGTGCCAATCGCGCCTCGTCGCAACCCGCCCGTTGGACGAAGGCGGCCGAAAGATTCTGTTGTATCTCCCCCACTCACCGTCTCCTCTCATCCCTTCACCTCCTGGCGGTGGCGGCGCCTCCCGCAGCCATTCATCATAAAATCCAACAATTTCCTCGAGGTCCCTCCTCCGCAAACCCACCTCCCTCCGAAGCCGCCTCCTGCCCGCGGAACCCGCCCCTCCACTCCCCCCATGCCCCATTCCATCTCGTTCCGCCACTCCCCGCTCTACCAGATCCATCCCACATGACCCAGCACTCACGTCCCATCGCACCCGCCTCGCCCCATCCACCCGCCCCACCTCATCTCAACCCACCCCACACCCTGTTTCAGCCACCCCGCCCCGCCCGACCTTCCATGTCCGCTTCGCCCCACCCGCCCCGCTTCACCTCAGTTCATCCCGCTCAGCTTCACCCGATTTGCACCACTCCGCCCCACCCGAATGGCACCATCCGCTCATTCCCCCACCCCACCTCACGCAACCCGCCCCATTCTACCCCACCCACCTCGCTTCCTCACCCTATCCGCCACACCCAATCCACCTCACCCAACATGCTTGGTTCCACCCACCTCGCCCTACCCATCCCTCCCTGTTCGCCTCGCCCCGCCCGCATTTCCCCACCCGTCCCGTTTCGCCCCGCTCCGTCTCACCCACGTTTCACCACCTCGCCCATCCCACTCGCCTCATCCAATCCACCGCGCCTCCCGCAGCCCACCCGCCCCGTCCCACCCACGCCACCGACCCCCCCCTTGCGCTTTCCCCTTCGCCGTGTCGTTCTGCCGGCGAATATCTTCCATACATTCAAAACCAATTTCGGCGGCTCGGCGATTTATGGGGGCTGCCACATCCCGGTCGCTGATACCGCCCCGCCGGCGACGCCAACGCCGACGCCCACGACGCCCCAGACGCCGCCGCCGCCGCTTCCGCCGGGGCGCCCCCGCCATAGACTGCACCCCGGCTGCCAGCCCTCACGGCCCACCCCGGGAGCAGCGGTTAACCCCTGTGGCCTGTGTAAATTCATCCGGCGCCGGTCAATGATATATTTATTACTGTGTGATTCATTCGAATATTAACCTTTCTAAGTCTTTAGTACTGTGTTCCAATAAGTTTGTATATTTAATATTAATATCAAAACACCATGTAACTCAAACCTCTCTCTACAACCACCGTAAGTAATCATTGTAATCATTGTTTTTATTTCAGACTCCCCCCTCCAGGGGCAAAATACAGTCGGTACAAAATTTTCCAAGAGTAACTTAATTACTCGCTTGTGATGAACTATGTACAAAACGTGACGCGTCAATCAATGTCTGAGTCGTTTCACATAATTGATAAGAAAGAGTAGTTGCTGACCTGAGAAATGTGAGAAAACTTTGCTAGAACGATATCTCGGACAGCGTATCATATCTCAAACCAGTGCCAAAATTGAAAAAGCTAGTATTGAGCAAATGTACTACTAAAAATTGAAAATTAAAATAACTATGGCAAAATAAATTTAAATAAGGGAAGGAAGATACTGAAAAATAAAACCGCTTGAGAAGAAAAAATACGAAAAATTTAGGGATGAAATATTTAGTTTGGTGTGTGCAGAAATTTGAAAAAAGAGCAACGGGGAAAAGACACAAATAGAGGACGGAAATATTAAATAAGTGGTTTGAGAGAAGAAATTTTAAAGTGAAGGAATTTAATAGGGTGACAAACAATGATGTGTTGACAACAGTCAGAAAATTTCCAATGGAAAAGTTTTGAATGAAGAGAGTTCTGGAAAGCAAAGTTGAAGGAAAGAGAGAAGAAGTTAAAGAGAGAGGGAGGAGAAGTATAAAGGAGACAGTTTATAGGAGATGAATGATAAATACGGAAGGAGAAGGGGAGAGTTCAATGTGAAGAAATACGGAGAAACATGAGAGATTAATTGCCCTTAAGATCTTACTACTTGCACGCATAACTCAGAAAGAATATTTGGATCTTTGCTGCTTCCAATTCTGCGTTCATTTACTTATTACAATCCTCGATTATTCAAATTACCATCTTCATTCATTCACAACCACGTTTTATTCCCCACAGAGGCCTGAAACGGGGAAATACCAACCTGCCCCAATTATTGCTGCTTCCTGCACTGTTGCCTTGGCAATTGGAATAAAAAAAGGTGAAGCGTTTGAATTTTAAATGTGATTCCTTCCAAAACACGGTATCCTCCACTAGGAGTCAGATGCGTGAAATCAACATTGTTCATAACGCTTTCCAAGCAGATGCCTCATAAGTAAAAGATGAAAAACCGAAAAAAAGTTGTCACGAAGACACCCTCTTAGTTTCTTATTTCTTTGAATCAACCACAGTTACATCACCGTCTTCTGTCCCAGTTTTCTCATTACAATGTCCATTTTCGTTATTGTTTATTTTTGTGCGGTCTGTGCTCAGTTTTATTTTATTTTCCACCTCCGCTCCGTTACAGAAGATTCTTTCATCGTCGTTATCGATGTATTATTAGTTATTCTCATCGTTCTGTGTCACTCTTTTTTTGATGGTTGATTATGCTCTTTTTACTGAGATTCATGTTGTCAGTGTTTTGGTAAAAAAGTTGGCAGGAAATTAAAACCACCAAAGCTCGTTAAAATGAAGGACAGTATTGTCAAGTCGGTATTTGGCCATGGTTATCCGAAATGTTGGTGTACGTAAAATTGAAAATATTGCTCTGCAAAATATCTTTTAGAATTGAAAATATTGGGCGTTAAAGAGAAAGGATGTATTTTATTGTAATTATTATAATGAGATGTTTTCTTAAATATTGTGCTCCAATAATGGCACGTCTAAATCGGAGTCGAAGGTGTATTAAGTATCAAGAGAAAGATCGACATCTCAAGTCTATGAAGTAGATGGATGAGTAGCAGATGACTGACTGAATGCTGAAAGGACCTTGGACAATATTTAAAGATGACGGTTGAGCTGGGATTGAATCTTAAAAAAGCTTTCAAACATTTTTTGGAAAGAAATTCCGTGTTATTAAAAGTACTTTTGTTTAAAATTTTAGTTTCTATAGGAAAAATTACTTCGTGACCGAACTTCATCAGGACATATTCATCAAACGTTTCACTTTTGATAAATTTGGACCTGCTGTGTTAGTAACTTAGAAGTGCATATAAATCTAAAAATTAAAGAAAATACCAGTTGCCTCCCGTTTTTCCAAAACTTCTCTGCGAAGCCACTTCCTTAACTGAAGCTCTGAAAGCCCACGCCTTAATCCCGCACGGGATAGGCGCCACGCAGACGACAGGAGTGGCTTGGCTGGAGCGCGGGCAGAGCGGCTGAAAAGAAGAAAGGTGAAGAGACAGAGGTGGCGGAAGGAGCGAGAGGTTGAAGGGATGCAGGAGAAACAACGGGAAGGAGGTATGGAGGGGGAGGACGAACAGATGATGGAGAATATGTGAGAGGGAGGGAGGAAGGGAGGAGGGATGGACGGACTGGTGGTGACGTAGGGGAGAGGGGGAGGTGTGGAGTGGCAGAAGGGCGAAGAGGTGGAAGGGAACTATGCGGAGAGACGGAATAGTGGAGGAAGGAACGGGAGCAGAAGATAGCAGAGGGACAGTGGGGGGAACAAGGGTCGAAGAAACAGAATGGAATAGACGAGAGAGAGAGATGGAGGGGAGAAGGGTAGAGGATATGTGGGAAGGAGTGTTTAGAGGCATTCAGGAGGAAAGGTGGTTAAGTAAGGGGTCTTGGAATGGACGGGGAGGAACAGAGAGAGAGAGAGAAAGAGAGAGATGGAGGGGGAGGAGTGTAGAGGATAGAGAGAGAGATGGAGGGGAGAAGGGTAGAGGATATGTGGGAAGGAGTGTTTAGAGGCATTCAGGAGGAAAGGTGGTTAAGTAAGGGGTCTTGGAATGGACGGGGAGGAACAGAGAGAGAGAGAGAAAGAGAGAGATGGAGGGGGAGGAGTGTAGAGGATATGTGGGAAGGAATGCTAAGAGGCATTCAGAAGGAGAGGCGGTGAAGTAAGGGGTCTTGGGATGGAGGGAGAGGAACGGAGAGAGAGAGAGAGAGAGAGAGAGAGAGAGAGAAAGAGAGAGAGAGAAAGAGAGAGATGGAGGGGAGGAGAGGACGGTATAGGATATGTGGGAAGGAGTGTTGAGAGACATACAGGAGGAGATGCGGTGGAGGGAGGAGTCTTGGGATTGAGGGGGAGAAACGGAGAGAAAGAGAGAGAGGGGGAGGAGGGAGCGAAAACACAGGATAGAGAGTAAGTGTGTTGGAGGGATGAGCGGATAAAGTTGTGGAGGGGCATACATGTGGATTGGTGAAGGGGTGGAAGGAGAGGGAATGAAGGCTGGAAGGTGTACGACGAGAGAGATCGAAGGGCCTGTGGAGAGGAGACGCCCGATGGGCCGGGGGCCGGGGGCGGGGCGGCGGAGAGAGCCACGGGGAGGCGGTGCGGCCGTCGGCGGCTGGGGCGTCGCGGCGCGAGGTCGGCCACCTCCCGCTATCGGCGCCGCCAAGCCGCGCGCCCGTCAGCCAGCCACTTCCTTAAATCTCGCCGAATTAACCGGCGGCGGAGGCTGAGCGCGGGGCTCCCGCCGCCCGCCGCTTTACGGCGGCAGCCAATCCGCCTCACGCACCGCAGTGGGCCCCACAGCCTCCGAACAGCCCGCGGGAGACGTCGTACAAAAGAGGTAGAAAAATCGAGCTGAGGAACGAAACGTACTCTCAGTAGGAAAGAAAAATCGTTCAGCGTTTGCATTTTTTACGTGGGAAATCTGAAATGCACCTGGGTTTGATCCGCTTTTGCGATCGCTGGTATGGAATCCAACAGACACTGTGACCTAGAAGATAGTGCCAGCGTTTTGGTCGTCATACTACGACCTTCTTAAGTAGAGATGGTTGTAGCATGGCTGCGAAAGCAGAAGGTTGTAGTAAGGCGGTCAAAACTTTCTAAGCAGTTTTGTAGACGTCATAAACATAATATTTTTCCTTATTTACATCAAAGGCTAAATAAGTTCTCAGAAGGACGCGGCCGTCTCCCGGAAAACTAAGATATATCTTCCATCGATATGGGAACGGAATATGTCGCGGAAGCGTATTTCTCACGCTTTGCAAACCAGCATATCATTAAAAGCTTTTTGAAATTCGCCACAAACTCACAGAGCAGAGGAAGTCTACATGACTTGAAAAGGATTATAGTATTTTGTAATGATTTTCGAGAAAGCATCTCAATAAAATGTGTAATACCAAAAGCGTAACTATATATAAAAATGATTAATGCACACAGAAACCGTTCGGCAAAGATGATACAGGACATCAGTGATATATAGCATCAGATTATCTGTTATTTTTATCAGGTATTCCAATCAACATTTCTTTAAAAGTTACAATAACAATTGCCACATGCCAAATATTGTACACAGCGACGACGTAATCACGTTATGTGCAGAATGTGTTCAAAAAACCAAATGCACGAATTTTGCCTGCAGGTTAGCTTCAAAGATAATAAAAACTTAAATAATATATGTTGGCTTTTTCGACCATGTAATTTGAAATCCAGAAAAGAAGGGCTACAGAAGAACATCCTTAAATGGAACCAAACAGAGCTGAATAGAAAAATGTGACGCCAAAAGGGCATGATAGAGGCCAAGCAGAAAAGAGAGATCCGACAAAATTTTGTCAGAATGGCGGAAGTTGGCAAATAGAGGAAAGAAAACGTAATAGAATAAATGCGATAGTTTTCAGTATTTTACAGGTTTCTGTTTAACTAAAGTATAATGTTAATGATAAGTAATAAATTATATAAAATGGATTTTACATCGGCAGTCCAGTACTTTGTAATGGGCTTAATCTGTTCTGAACGCTTATGTAACATTTTATTATTGTCATTCAGAGTTGCAAATAATGACGATTTGTCACTAAGTTTTATCTCTCATAAATGAATTCCCTTTTCTTTTGGAAATGAATAACCTCTTGTATTAAAAAATGCATTGTCTTGGTTTTTGTGTACAACAAAGGATTTTGATGTAAGAGTTGATAAATATAATGTTTAAAAGCACTTTCAGGTCATTATGGATAAGTGTATAATGACCTTTTCCTTCCTGAATTCCTTTTAGTTTGGTCTATTTTTGACCAACGTATAGAAGCAATTGTTCTTCTTCTGTGCGTCAAAAATATATGTCCTGTGACGTGTTTGTTTATTTATGTTCGTATTTTTCGAGTACGTTTGGACCAGTGTGGATTATTTCCTTTATAGTTTTAAATCATTGGATACTACCATTTGTCTTATGCAGAAGGGTGAATGGAAATATTATTTTTTTTATTTTATTCATTGTTTTCTTTTCACGCCATGCATTGAAAAGTTAATTATTGTATTATTTACTTTTAACTTGTAACTTCTCGGAGTGCGCTGCACTCCAGAGTGCACCACAACCACACAGGACTGATAACAGCACTGCACACAGGTTTAATAACCATAGCATTAGACGTGGCTGGAAACGTCAACCAATTAAATTATTGGCGTTTTATGTCCTTTTTTATTTTTTCCCTTACGCGTGCGGACGGCCCTTTGGACCCAGTGTGCCCGTCTTCCTTCGCTCTTCGCCGCTTCCGCCGTCAGCGCTCGTAAAGCCCTGATGGCAAGCGCCCCCCCCCCCCGCTTCAAGAGCGGGCTAGACGATGCGTCGGCTCTGCGTTAATTAAGTGCCGTCTGCCTGTCGTTGAAGATTTTTCTGAAATATGTGCGATGACGGGAAGGTATTGAAGGGTATGAGAAGGGTTTCTCACAGGAAATTCCTCTCAGAATTGTACGTTTTGTGAGAGAACGTGCTGATGAAAGATTTGAGATTCAAGTGTCTTCTCAGAATTGTAGTACCTGAAAATGTAATTGAAATTTAATACATTCGAAAAGTAATGTACTTCTTATTATAAAATTCTGTATTAACAAATTTCAGTTGAAGATACCAAAATATCTCTAGATCTTCAACATGTTCTTACAAAATCATATTAGACTATGGCGACACAAAAGCACATGAAATAATTGAGACCTTGCAAAGCCAAGGAAGCTAAGTGCCAAACATGTTTTATTTTTTGAGAAATAAATAAAGACTGTATGAATTCTTATTCGTGACTGATATACAAGAGTCATCACTAGGTAGATGTTACAACTACTTGGAAGGTGCTTGGAACATCTAGAAGCACGTACTTTCTCGCCCCTAATTTCACGCAAAATTACTCAAAAAGTACTCAAAGGTTTGAAAAATTGCACTTGACTTTATTTGAAAATCTATCTTTAAGGAAAAGATTTCATTAAGGGAAAAATCTCTTTTTATAAAATTACAATTGTAAGAAGACTCCGAAAAATATTTGAACTTTGCAATGTTCGAAAAATCAGAGTTCTTAACGAACATGAAACCTAAACCATTCTCTTAAACGTTCTTCACACTATCCAACAAAAATTCAAAATATCAAAACAATGGATCTTTTTTGATAATTTTTTAAAAGTCCCATGGGCTACATACATGTACAGTACCCCAAAATTCAAATATCGGTTTCAAATTCACGAGGACGTGACACCAGCCAGATCGATGGGAGAATATCAGTTTTGGAGAAAATTGGTTGAATGGTTTAGCCGCTAGCATTATTCACAGACGGACAGACAGACAGACCTTTTGCCGTCATTCGATTTTTCGGCATCAAGGACCAACAAAATATGGATTGTTGCTACATCACGAGTTAGAGGATGTTTTCTAAATTTAGCAACTGGATTTATCCACTTTTTCGATAGCAAGATCGTGTAATAAAGAGTTTTTCTGTCAAAACTTCGCCCTTTCTTCGCGCAGTATTACATAATTTTCTCTCTACCCCGTAGAGAGAAAGTAACGAAAGGGGCCACGAACCTTCTTATCCTTGTCCTATCCTCAGCCCTTATTTACATACACACTTACAGGAACTACACTACCACACATGCTGGGACCCCACCCGAGAGCTTGTCCCGAAAGGGGCAATACCCCGCTGGTGAGAGAAACTTGTTTGGAGAGAACCTAGCAAGCCACAGTAGGTCGGCGCCGTATCTCAACATCTAACTGGAGAAGAACAACGCCTTCTCCCGTATTAAAAACGCGCACTACCCTCATGGAGTTGACGACCGTAGCAGTTGACGATCCCGGAAACATAAAATAATTAATCAGACACCATTTTCCCAATCCTCCAATATAGGCCAGGAAAGATAGGATACAACTATTATGCATGATGGACGAGAAAGCCAACAATGACATAACAAGGGGAAAACATCAATGCCCAAAATAAATTCGAATCCGCCTATCTTATGACGCTGTAACGGTCTCGGCCTTCGGAACCATCTGCATGTATGTATGCAAATATTTTGTTCAGACCTAGAATACGGCCTAGAATTAAACCTGCAACACTGCTGAAACTAAATGAGTATTTATTCTACCAGACAGTTCTTTAGTACTAGGGTGGTATCGGTTTTCGAAGCCTATAAACATCACTGCTAAGTACTCAATGTAGGAAATGTAACTTGTACCCATTGAAAAAACTAAAATATGGTTTTAAGAATCTAGGAATCGACGTTTTGGAGTTAGCTCGAAGAGAAAGTGTGTTGCAGCGTACAATGTGTTGCGGGTTTCATGAGCCCCTGCTCTCTTATATCATTTTCTGCGAACATTTAAATGTTTCGTCTAAGACTGTTTTGTGCAGGCCTGGGGGTAATTTTATATATTATCCCTATAATGTGACACAAATTTTGGGATAACTATTGCAAATCTAAGGCTGCAAAATATATCATTCAATACATTATTAGTTCGAGATATTGAGTAAAATAAAAAGATATATGAAAGTTTTATTTTTGACAAATATATTGCATGCCTCTGACACAAATTGCGTGTCTTCCATATATCATAGTTTCCGATACAACTATTCTGTGAACTTTAACTTTTTCCCAGTCTGATACATATATTTTACAAATATGTTGATTGTAGCTTTGTATCATTGTTGTATGCTATTAACTACAATACAGTTCAATGTTATTCCTCGCTCTGATGTAACTTTCGAATGAAAGAATTAATAATCTATGCAGTGCGAAAGACTCCGTCGGTTGCGATGATGTTATGGGAAGATCCTAATTGGGTTGTAATATTATCAGAAAGAAAGAACATTATTTCATTATTTTTAATGTGTCGTTAAATGATGAGTAGCTTTTGCTGGAAACGACCTGTGGTCTTATTTATATTCTGGTTCAAACTTCATTCTTTCTTTATAATTTCTGAAGTCTTGGAGATATTTATTATACTGCAATTTTTCTATGTCATTGTCTCTTAGTCAAGAGTTTGCATCGTGAGTCACCAACTCCGCATTCCTGCACAAGGTCATCCTCTAAAATCGGTCTCCGATATGCGCCGAGTCGCATGTCGTGTGAGGTCAGCTTCATAACAGTTGCATTCTTCACCAGAGTAGCGCTGTGGACCCTCCTCACCGCTCCTCCTCTCCCTCTCTCTCTCTCTCTTTCTCTCTCTCTCTCTCTCTCTCTCTCTCTCTCTCTCTCTCTCTCTCTCTCTCTTAAAAGTTGTTTGCTGCAACCCGCGGAGAAATATTTCCTCCAAAGGCCAAAAGTGACGTCAGCAGCTCCTGAAGCTACATCTTCACTCGTTCGGACTGCGAGGCAACAACACGGTCGTTCCTCCTTTGCGGATGCTACTTGCGAACTCATCGAAGAAAGATACCTGACTACAGCATTTAACATAGTGAATCAACGGCATTTCTAATTTCTTGTGACTGAAACTGAAATCGTTAATGCCAACAAATTTTTGACATCAATTGCTTATAATAAAATTGGAAGACTTACAAACTGTCTGCGTGAACAAATATTCGTATTATGGCTTGAGAGATTTCGAATGAAACTAACAATCATAATCATGATAAATCCATCTTTTTCTATCGAACTTTCCTTTATGTAACCTTATCTCATTGAATTTTAATAGCAGGTGTTAAAAATCGAAAGACAACTTTAACACTCTATATCGTATGCCGGCTATAAGCTCCAAACATTATCAAGACATCAAAGGAGAGTCAATAGTGAGGGACTGATGGTCATTCCTTTACAAAAAATTAAGCTCCGAGAAGGAATTGATATTTATATATATAGATAACCAATTTGAATACTCTGTCCTTAGTTGAAATATTTCTTCCTTTATCTGTGATACAAAATTAATGTACTAGCTTCACGTCTCAAAAAAGAAAGATTATTTGTGTGTACTTTCTTTTGTGTCTTTTTCATTCTATAGCGAAATTCTTCTGGGCGCTAATATTAATCATTTTTAAAAGTAGATTCTTACATGTTACCCGGATTTGTTGGAGCAAGAAGTTGGTACAGAATTATTTTCTTTCAAGCTCAATTTAACACCAAGTAGACGAATCTTCTTGGTGACCGATTACTCCACCCACGCACCATTTCAAGACACCTTTGCGCGGGAATATTTACTCCTTCATTCATTCGATTCCATTTAACGTCTTACTTAGTTCATTCATGTGATTTTACGAGTACAGGTCTAATTCCCCCCGCCCCCTCCCTTCCTGTCTCTTCTCAAAGCTGATTCTCACTCGTCCTTCGTGCTCACCGGAACAGGAAGCCTCGCCCGCCGAAATTGTTCGTCGTGCGATTCGTTCCGGTCCCGCGACTTTCGGTTCTCGCCGGCGAACGAGCGGCCGCTTTGTAGAATCATACACGGCGCTCCTCGTTCGTGCTCTGTGGAGCGAGCGCCCAGGCGCCAAAAACTTTACAGGTGACATTAACTCAGCGTTATCCGGTACATTTCCCTTCGCGACGGTTCCGGCGCCGCGGGGCGCGGGGATCAATTTTCCGATTCGCGGCGTGCACGCGAGGCGAACGCGGGGGAGGGGAGGGGAGGGGAGGGGAGGGGAAGGGCGGAGCCGAACGGTGAGGGGCGGTGGTTCGAAACGCTACTCTGTACGAACGCACGTCGCATCAAGAATATTGCTTTTGAAAATTGTGTTTCATGACGTATTTCTTTTTGTTTAATGTCGCGATGAAGAAAATGTAAAAATAGGAGGTGGGGAAATAGAGAACCTAACCTTGCGTTGAACGTTAGGTTCTCTCGCGGGGCAATTGGTGACTTGATGATCTGATTGGTTGCCGTGTATAAAAAAATTGCACCAGTAACATACTTGTCCCTTGTGGGGGATCTTCAGAAACATCAATCAAGTATTGTGAAGCCCCAGGAATTTTAAATTGTATACGATAAGAGTTTTTCGTTACAAATTCCCCTTTAGAAAAACGAAGACGGTGCATAAAACGGGTATAAAAATATATTATTATTAAATGATGGTTTCAATTACTTGGAAATCTTGAATCATGATATGAACATGAAATTTGGTTTTTAATATTTTACTTTAAAACAAAGTGACGCACTACCCTTGTGACTACAGAGTGTCTTAAAATAAAGGTTACAATTTCTAGTGCATGCAGGGGATATGATAATGATCTTTTGTCAATGAACGTGTGAAAAATCTCACAAAACGAAATTTCACAAGAAACATTATTTCACAGGTGATATAATTGGCTATTCACTTGCCCTGCAGTAGTTAGCAGGTGCACAAAATCTTTCTTACTACGTCAGAACCAGTCCCCGTGAGCCGCGTGGCAATCAGGGGCTCATGTGTAACTTCGTTACACGGGATTTTTACACCACCCATTTATTGTTAAAAAATTATTATATTTGAATTCAATTCATGCCCTAGAACTTTGCAAAATTTATTTTGAGTTATGTATATAGCTCTGTGTAGAGATTTAAGTGAGCTAGCAAACATAAATGCTGATCTTGCATTTATGTTTAAGGATGATTAATTAATGAAGGACTTTCAACCAACTAGAACATGTACTAACTACCACCCAAAAAACCCATGCCACAGAATAGCACAATGAACCACTGTACCTGCCGGCGCGGCGGCGGGAGAGGGAGGGCGGGGTGGGGCGGAGGGGGCGGGGCGGGCGGCAGCCGGAGCGGCGCCTCCTGAAATACGACTGGCGGCGGCGCCGCGCGGCGTGGCGGGGCGGGACGGAGGCGTGGCGGGGCGAGGCGGGGCGAGCGGGGCAGGCGAGTGCGGGCGAGCGGGCCTGCGGGACCGAGGAATGGGCACCTGCATTTCACCTGCCGTTTAATGTCTTACAATTTCCTCATCAGCGCCCCCGCCGGCGGGTGGTAAATCTCAATTCAAGACGTCGGCAGCTCCGCGAGAAATCCAATTACGTCCCGAGCATGACTCAAGACGCTCGCGGGCGCGGCCGCGCCGGGGGGGGGGCGGAATGGCGGGGACGGGACTCTACGGAGGGGGAGTTGGAATGATGACGCAGTAAAGAGCCCCGAAAATCTAAAGAATGGAAATGAGAAGGTGCAACTTATTCGGTAGAGAATTCTATTGGTCAGGATAGAGGGTGCAATGACGCAGGAGTAAACTTCAAAGAGCAAATTCAAAGTCACATTCCTTATAGATGATATTGATGTGTCAAGAAGATGTTGAATAGTTGGTATAATAGTTGGTTGAATAGTTGGTGAATACAATGGAGTATAAAATTGTCTTCATATAAAAATCGTGAGTAATATTTGTAAGAAGGGGAGAAATGTGAGAGAAAATGCATTAGGAGTGATTCATTACAATGAGGTTAATATGAAAAAAGGATTATTATAAATGAGTTAATAAGGGTAGAGAGTTTTAGGGCAAAAGGTAGTGAAAAATGAAATTAGAAGGAAAAAAAAAAGTCAGAGAAAAGAATTATCCTGAAATAATGTCAATTATATACCTTACAAGCTTTGTTGTAATTTAAAAGAATGAAAAAGCGAAAGATATTTAAGTCAGGTTGTTTTAGTAACATTGGAAAACTTGAGAAAGGTCAATAGAATGTCGCAAATTTTGTTGTTTTTTTTTTCATTGCATCTTCTTTAGAGAAGCGCGTTCCTCACGATGATTACGCCTTTATCGTCACCACCTGGAATACTTCCGCTGTCACAGCCTTCAATAACTATATCATCATTATCATCGTCATCATGATATTCATCATCATCAGAGTGCTAGCCTAGAGGTATCGAGGCGAGTTTCTATATCCCTAAGCTAGCACTGCATATAAAAGCAGGGTGGGCGTGCCACAGCTTTTGCCGTCAATGTCTCCCCATTCCCTTTTCCACTCTCCCCCCCCTTGAGGCGCTCGGAGCGCTCACTCGGCACGCGCGCTGCGGGAGTTTCGCTAACTGGCTGAGACTCCGCGCGGGCGACGCGCGGCGAGGAGGCCCCACGTAAAGTGGAATGAGGCGGGAAGGCGGGAGAGAGTGGGAAGGATGTTGTGATGCCACATGGATATCGATAAGAGGTGGCGGGGAGTGGAATGGGGAGAGGTGAGGAGCAGTGGAAAGAATAGAACTAGATGGGAAGGAAAGGAGTGGCTAGACGGAGTGAAGGGGGAGGGTGGGTAGGAATACGGATGGCGGGAAGAGCAGGGAGAGCGATTAAAGAGGGAAAAGAGGTGTATCCGGCCAGAGTGGGGGGAGGCAAGAAAAGCGAAGAAGGAACGGATAGGTAATGTGGGAAGGAATGTGGTTGAGAAATCTGTAGAACAACAGTAAGCGGCAGGGAGGAGTAAGAGAGTGAGACGAATGGAACATGTTTGTGGGAAAAGCGAGGAGGAACTGGACCGGAGAGGTAAGGGTATGAACTGAGAAGAAATGGTTTGGGAGTTATAGTGTAAGGATTGTAGGCGCGGGTCGTGAAGGAATGAGAAGTGAATGGGAGGGAAGAGAAGGGTCTAGGAGTGAAGTGGTACGGAGGAAAGTGAAAGGGCGGGAAGAGAAAGGACGAGAAGTGAAGGGTGGAAAGTAAAAGGGTGTGAAGTGAAAGGGCAGGAAGAGAAAGGGGCGGGAAACGACATGACTGGGAGTGAAGGGGCAGGGAGTGAAAGAGCGCGGAGGAAAGGGGCGGAAAGTGAAAGTGTGGGAAGTGAAGAGGCAGGAAGTGAAAGGACGTGAAGTGAAGGGTGGGAAGTGAAAGGGTGAGAAGTGAAAGGGCGAGAAGAGAAAGGGGCGGGAAACTATTTGACGGGCAGTGAAGGGGCAGGGAGCGAAAAAGTATGAAGTGCAGGGGCGGGAAGTGAAAGGGAGTGAAGTAAAGGGGCGGGGATTGAAGGGCGGGAAGTGAAAGGGCGAGAAATGAAAGGGCAGAAAGAGAAAGGGGCGTGAACCGACATGACGGGAAGTGAAGGAGCAGGGAGTGAAAGAGCGTGGAGGGAAGAGGCGGGAAGTGAAAGGACGAGAAGTGAAGAGCGGGAAGTGAAAGGGTGAAAAGTGAAGCGCGGGAAGTGAAAGGGCAGAAAGAGAAAGGGGCGTGAACCGACATGACGGGAAGTGAAGGAGCAGGGAGTGAAAGAGCGTGGAGGGAAGAGGCGGGAAGTGAAAGGACGAGAAGTGAAGAGCGGGAAGTGAAAGGGTGAAAAGTGAAGCGCGGGAAGTGAACGGGTGAGAAGTGAAAGGGCAAAAAGAGAAAGGGCGGGAAACTATTTGACGGGCAGTGAAGGGGCAGGGAGTGAAAGAGTATGAAGTGCAGGGGCGGGAAGTGAAAGAGAGTGAAGTGAAGGGGCGGGAAGGAAACGGGCGGGTATGGAATGGAAAGGGGAACTCGCTTGCCAGGGAGGGAAAGAGGCGGGGTGCGGAGCGAAGCGCTGCGGGAGCGCGAGGCCTCTCGGGCACACAGGTGCACGAGACACAAGCGTCGCGGCGCGTTCTCACAAGAGCCAGCGCTGTGGAGAGCGAGTCGCTTCCACAGCGGGCTTCACAAGAGGACTCGCGCAAGATTTAATTTCTGCTGACAGACGAATATCCATGTTTGTGGCAGAATGTTTTAATATCACATTAAATGTTATGTTGTGCTGACAGAGCTTTGAACGAGACCAAACACACATGTTGATTTTTATAAAAATTTAAAAGATTAAAGTCGAGAATCTCATCTCAACAGCTGTACTTCAGTAAATTATTGACATATCAAATTCGCTCTAATTTTCTTATAATCTATACTTGATTCTAGTACAAAATAAATACTTTTGAATAACCGTAATTATTCCAAATACGTCAGTAATGAAGCTGAAAACAAAATTGTGTATTCTATTAGTTTGGCATCCAGCCTCTTTATTAGAAAGAACAAGGAATATTACTTTAAAAATCATTAAAGACTTAAATGACCATCTAAACGTTCAAACGCTTGACTGTCACGCACACTCCTTTTCCCGTTCAATCTAAATCCAGTGTATCTTCAAATTTTCAACTCTACGTTACTGGGCAAATTACACGTCATTTTAGGAAACACGAGCACCTGTCCACAGCTAATTGTCTTCTAACTTCTCGATTTCAGTTTCCATGATCTAAATTATCTTTATTAGCGTGTAGTCAAACCGTCCCGAGCGAAGTGGCTCAGGGCGTAGTCCGCTGACTTCGCACCCGGAAGGTCCGGGTTCAAACCCCGTACCGGCCATTCTGACCGGGGTTTTCGTGGTTTCTCACAGTCATCTAGTTAAATGCTGGAATGTTTCTACTCATGGGCTACGACCGCAAATCCGACGTCGCTAGATGAATTCGTTAAAAACGTGGAGTTATAAAAGTTAAGCGAATCCGAGACATCGCGGGTTACTGGCTGGGTGACCGACCAAGTACCGGGAGATCTAATCCAATTGTCTTTTACCGGACATATATTGGCTAAGCACAAATGTAAAACAGGAAAATCGTAAAGTCTTGAAACTCAATTGAGATTAACAATTTCTTCTTGTAGCATTTCTTTAGGATCGAATAAATAACATAATTACAAGAAGTAAAATTTCAAAATACTAGTACAACAAATATTTCAATACAAGCAATGCAATTTCATTGATTAAGAAAACATTTAAACAAAAACCTTTCAACATAAATAACTATAATCAAATGCAATCAACTCGTATAATTAATGCTTCTAAACAAAAATTACACTATTACACTATAATTACAAAAATTGAAATGATACTTATTTTGTTTCCTCCTATTACCTCATTTATTGTCATCTGATACAGCTTCGTCGAATCAAGTGATTTATCAGAATAAGTTGACTTCAACATCCATAAGCTTTCACATTCTCCGTCACCTACGCCAACGACGGTTCAAATTTCAAGACCACTAAATGTGTTACGGAAACTCGAGACAGTTTGTCACGCCACTCCACAGCTCTTTCGTCTTATGAGTGAATCGATGAAAGGCGGAAATGCATTCCCTTCCGCAGACGTTCCATCTGAACGCACCTCCATTACAGAAAGCGAGCTCAAGAAAAAAAAGCCTCTGTGAAAGTGATCTAAGCAGATAAGAGCTTTATGGCAGCGGAAACAGCATCATATTCCTACGCGAACGTGGTGGCAAGCAGAGTTCCGTAAGTATACTATGAGATAATAATACATCCATTGCCAATCGTCTTCTTAGCATTCCGTCACTCGCGCGGCCATTCGCGGGCACGAGTACTGCGCGTTGGTCTACGGTCTAACGCCCACATTATTTAGTTTTCTATATATTCTAATTTTTATGTTTCTGCACACTGTAAAGAAGAGAGATGAATAAACACCACATTTGAAATATTAAACATTCTCGTATTACAAAATCAATATCATTTTTATCAAGTATGCAAAAATCACCGTTCTATACGTCAGTACCCGCATGTTGGATTCTATCAAACAGGCTCGAAGATTTTACTTCAGGGTATGGTGACACTACGCATAATAGAGATAAGAAGTTTATCGACATCCTACCCAGATACCATTCGTGGAATAGAAGCATTGTTTTATACGGGAGGCTAACATTCTCTTCTTTACAGGAAAAGAAACTTGTTTGACTCGATTCAACAGCGCAAGTGACGGAGTGTTAAATTAACTTCCTGTCCTATTCATATTTGATAATGGTTTTCAACCGTTGTTAATCATTGTCACAAGCCATTGCAAACACGAAAATTTGCTTTAGCACCACTGTATTTTGCTTTTCCACCGCATGTGACCGGAACCCCTGTGTCTCAAGCCATTCCCCACATCGTTCCTGACTCATTACTAAGTCTAACTCATCATTCGTCGTTTGGTCATTCGTCGTATGACCGTCGTCGAGTGAGGACGTGCCGGAGCGCAGGTAGCAAAACGAGGCTTATAGCAGGTGTCTGGTGAGCGGCGAGTGCTGAAGCTACAGTGAATTCCAGCAGTTTATTTCTAGGCAAGTAAACTTTCTTTTACTCTCTTTCTCCCAATTTTACTGTCTCTGATATCACAATATCTTACTTCTATATCTCTGGAATTGTGTTATTCTCTAAAGTCTGTTAAATTTTTTCCCTTGTCTATTAATTTTATCCCTTCTCATTTCTTGTCCGTTTTCTGATAATATATCTTTCTTTCTCTTATTTAGTCTATTTTTTCCCTACTCTACTCTTGTTTTCCTCTCGGTCTATCTTGCTAGCTTCCTAGAACCTAGTGTTTTTTGCTCGTTTCAACTCGTACAAACTATAATTTGTTTTAAGTGTGCTTTTATTTATTTTCATTTTTCTAATATTCTTGTCCGTGTTTTCTCGTCATGGGTCAAGCTGCAAAAAACCTCCTCGAGAACAAGAATTTCATCGCTCAAGTGAGCGAATCTGTTGCTGCCCGCATAACGGAGAGCGTCCAAGAGATAAACCAGGGTCTCATCGAGGCGCTTCGGGACGAGCTCTCGAAACTTCGGGAGACCATCGAGCAGCAGAACCGTGTCATTGACGAGCAACGCCAGGAGATCACGGCGCTAAAGATGGCCCACATGGACAAAATGGACGAGCTGGAGCAATATCAGCGGAGAAATTCTCTCCGCTTTTTTGGAATCAGTGAGTCGAACAACGAAAGTACTGATACTAAAGTTATAGAGTTGGCTAAGGATATTGGTGTCAGTCTTACTCTTGATGACATTGATAGGAGCCATAGAGTAGGACCTAAGACTGATGGCAAGTGCCGCCCTATTATAGTGAAATTAGTATCGTATAGGAAAAGGGCAGAAATTTTTAAAAATAAAAGAAAACTTGTAGGTAGTGGAAAAGTTATACGAGAGGACTTAACCTCACGTAGGTTAGAAATACTGAGAAAATGTATTGCAAAATTCCACCTTAAAAATGTATGGTCTTTTGATGGGGCAATATATGTAAATACCACACAAGGGAAAAAACGCATCACCAGAATGTGTGAAGTTGACTCGCTACCTGTAAATGGCGCGTAACTTTAGAATCTGTTTTCAGAAGTCTCTCTTAGATTATTGTTTATTATTTAATTTTTACTTGTAATATTTTAATTTTATTTTCTTCCTGCCTGTAAAGTACACACTTTCAAATACCATGTCAGAAATTTGGCAACCTGTAGATGACGAAGTCTTGCCGGAAACCGCGCCCCTGGACATACCTGCCTGGGATATTGGCCCCAGTCCGGCGTTAAGCTTGCTACCTACCCCTCGAAGCCCTGCTACACTCTCTGATCTCAACGCGTCCATTTCGCACTTTCCTCGTGATTTGTCTGTCTTTCACATTAACGCTCAATCTCTAAAGAAACATCACTCAGAAATTTTTCATGTTCTCTCTGAAGCTAGCGCACACGTATTATTAATTAGTGAAACTTGGTTGAAATCTACTGCGCCGTCTGATCTTGTGTCGATCCCTAAATATAAACTCATACGAAATGATAGAAATATAATAAAAATTAATTTAAAAGAGAAATCCGGTGGGGGTGTTGCTATGTTTGTGCGTGATGATATAAATTGTAAAATAATAAAAACATCTACTAGTAACTCACCGAACTTGGAATACATGTTTGTTGATATGGTGATTGGGGGAAAACATTTATTTGTCGGGGTTGTATATTGGCCTCCTAATACGGGACTGTTGTCAGAATTAGAGGAATCACTTTCAGAATTCACAGATAAGTATCAAGATATTATTATAATGGGGGATTTTAATTGTGACTTAAAAAATCCCATCACAAAATCTGCCACTAACTTTATTCATACTTTCAATTCGTATAACTTGCAAATATTAAATCTGAATCCTACTCATAGCTCATCTAAAGCGGAATCGTGGATTGATCACTTGATTGTTTCTGATATTTCCAAAGTATTACTATATGGTCAAGTTCCTGTTCCGGGTATTTCAAACCATGATTTACTCTTTGTTGTATACTCGGCTAAATGTACTAAATACAAAAACAAAACAATCAATTACCGTGATTACAAAAACTTAGATTTTACAGCATTTCAAGTAGACAGTGAACATGCACCTTGGCACAAAGTTTACCAACAATATTCATTAGACTCGAAAGTAAATATGTTTAATGGAATCATAACAAACCTTTTCCACAAGCACGCTCCATGGAAAACTTCTCGTGTCACGCGGCCTGCTGCTCCATGGCTTACAAATGAGATAAAAGTTCATATGAAAGTTAGAAATTCCGCATATAACCGTTTTAAAATTACTAAAACCGATGAAAATGAAAAGGAGTATAAAAAACTTAGAAATTTCGTAAAACAACAAGTCAGAAACGCTAAGATTCGTTATTATCATAATCTTTTCCAAACAAATTCCAGTACGAAGGGAGTATGGGACACCTTGAAAAACTTAGGAATTTGCAAACGTAAGTCAAATGACAGTTCATTAGAAATTCCCCTAGATGACCTAAATGACTATTTTGCTTCCGCTACACATACAATAGACCCTATTATTAAAGAAAAGACACTTCACTGTCTGGAATCACATGCACCTCGCTGTGACGACAGTTTCTATTTCAACAATGTTGACTGCCAAGAAGTCGAAAAAATAGTGAAGGCACTCAAATCAAATTCAAAAGGCTCGGACGATATAACAGCAAAGCAATTAAAATTGGTTTTAAAAGACGCTCTTCCAGCGCTTACTCACATAATAAACTTTTCTTTAACAACCGGATATTTTCCCCAATTGTGGAAACTAGCTTACATTCGTCTCCTCCCGAAATGTTTAAATTCGTTAAATCTTTGTGATTATCGACCTATCAGCATATTACCAACATTATCCAAAGTCCTCGAAAAAGTTGTA
This sequence comes from Teleogryllus occipitalis, assembly GCA_011170035.1. Classification (NCBI taxonomy): domain Eukaryota; kingdom Metazoa; phylum Arthropoda; class Insecta; order Orthoptera; family Gryllidae; genus Teleogryllus; species Teleogryllus occipitalis. The sequence continues at coordinate 22,002 of BLKR01003817.1, forward strand.
CGTCAACAAATAAACAAGTATCTCGCCATAAATGATATTCTCAATAATTTTCAATCTGGTTTTAGGGAAGGTAGAAGTACGCAAACGGCTTTGCTACGAGTCACCGAAGACATTCGTCAATCTCTGGATGAAGGCAATATAACAACGCTAACGCTTTTAGATTTTAGCAAGGCCTTTGATTCAGTAGACCATGACGTGCTTCTGGCAAAATGTAAATGTCTCGGTTTTTCTGATTCTACCTTATCGTGGATTTCAAGTTATTTTAGTAATAGACAACAGGTCGTAGTTGTAGAAAATACTTTCTCGTCACCTAAACCAGTTTCATGTGGAGTGCCACAGGGCTCCGTACTTGGTCCACTTTTCTTCCTTATCTATGTAAATGATATACCGTCGGTGCTATCAAGATGCAATCATCATATGTACGCAGATGACTTACAGATCTACGTCAGTGGGAAACCTTCTGAAGTGGCTCATTTAATTAGTAAAACAAATCAGGATTTAGCCTCTTTACATGAATGGTCAGTGAGAAATGGCCTTAAGCTAAATCCATTAAAATCTCAATCAATTATAATTGGCTCCTGTTGGTCCCATAAAGCACTTAAAAATCTAAATATTCCTCATATCGTACTGAATAACACTACTGTTCCTCTATGCTCAGAAGTTAAAAATATCGGTCTGACGATCGATAAATTCCTAAATTGGGAACCTCATGTTCGGGAGACTTGCCGCAAAGTGTATGCTTCAATGTACTCACTTAAATGTGCTTACAAATGCCTTCCACCAAAAACCAAAGAACTACTAGTAAAATCCCTCTTGCTCCCTCTCCTTGATTACGGTGACATTGTGTACGGTAACATAAAGAAATCAACTGCTGACACTCTCCAAAGAGTTCAAAATGCATGTGTTAGGTTTCAATATAATATCAGAAAGTATGATCATATATCGGGATACTTCAAAGCTAATAACATACTAAACTTGAAAGACAGACGCATGTTTCATAGTTTGTGCCTGTTCTACAAATTATTAAATACGGGTGTACCTACTTACCTCTCTCATAAAATTTCTTACCTTAAAACAAGAAGATTCGAGAAATCTTTGCTATGCAATATTCCTAAAAGCAACACTAACTTTTACAATAAATCTTACTTAGTAGCAACAACCAGAGAGTGGAATAGCCTTCCAGGAAATGTTAGGAAATGTAAAACACTGCGATCATTCAAAAAACATTTAAATAATCTTTTTCTGAGCTGATATTGTATGATGTGAAAGTGTGTACTAAATGTGTTTAAAATTGTAAGGTAAATGTAATATTTTATATCGCTTTTTAACAGTTTTTCTCCATTTCTTGTATTTTCTTAAGTTAGTTTTTAAGTGAGCTCAAAATTGTAAGTTAAATGTAATCCTTTTGACAGTGTGGGCTTTTTAACAGTTTTGTTCTTTTCTTTGTTTTCTTAAGTTAGTTCTTAATTTAGTTAACAATAGTATAATTAGTCTAAATTAAGTCTATTATAGGGTTAGAAGGTTTTTTGTATTATGTTCTAGTAATGTCTACTTCATTATTGTTTAATTTTGTCATGGCTCTGACTGAATGCGTCTTTTCCCTTAGTACATGATGTTGAAACCTAAAATCGGCCCTAAGCCGTCGTCCTGGCCGGGTGGTTGTGTGCATTCTCATATTGTTTCTTATGACTCATGAATGTATTTGAGATTTTTTGTTAACATTTGTTACGTATTACTAAATTAATATCTCTCAGAATTTATATTCGGGCACGCCTTTAGAGTTATCCAGAGTCAGTAATGTTTGTTTTTAAAATTATCTTAAATATATTATTTTGTTGCTCAATATTGAAGAGCATGCACACTGTCTTTGTTTTCCCTGGTTTTCCCCGGTCGCTTAAGGCAAATGCTGGGACGTTGTATTCTTGTCGCGTTTGTGAGCCCAGGGGCATGACATATGTACGCTGAATTATTTACTTGTTACTAAATATTATTATTTATTTGTTTTTATTTACTAAATGTATCTAAATTCGTATCTATAAATTTATGTATTACGTGGTTAGGCGGAAGAGCGGGCCTGATGGCCCGAGTCTCGCCACATAAATAAAGTCATTATTATTATTATTATATTATTATTATTATTAACTGGCGTTCTAGTCTTATTTCCTCGCTCTAGCTTTCTTTCGCTTTTCCACTCCCGATATCCTTACATTCCACTCGCATATCTATTCCAGGTTGTGTAATACCACTTACTCATTTATGTGGCCGATCTCCAGATTTAGTTCTCTGCATCCGTCACTCCACGTTCTATCGACATTTTCTCATGTTCTTCCGCCAGGCGCACATGCTTTCCGCGCTCTCTAATCACGCCTTTTTGCCTCGCCGTATTTCCCTGCCTTCTTGGATTGACCTCTTGCCCCGCCTTTTTGCCGCTACTTTTGCCTCGCCCTTTTGCCCCGTCCTTTTGCCACACCCATTTACCCCGCCCTTTCCCCCCACTCTTTCCCCTCCTTTTGCCCCGCCATTTTACCTCGCCCTTCTGCCTCGCCTTTTGCCAGGCTCTTTTACCCGCCCTTTTGCCCTGTCCTTTTGCCGCGTCGTTTTGCTCCGCCCTTTTGCCCCGTCGTTTTGTCCCGCCCTTTTCCCTAGCCCTTTGCCCCGCTCTTTTGCCTCTACCTTTTGCCCCGCCTTTTGCCCCACCCTTTTGCCCCGCCCTTTTGCCTCACCCTTTTGACCCGCCCTTTTACCGCGCCCTTTTGCCCTGCCCTTTTACCCCACCCTTTTGTCTCGCCTTTTTGCCACGCTCTTTTGCCACGCCTTTTTGCCACGCCCTTTTGCCCCGTCACCTTGCTCCGCTCTCTTGCCTCACTCTCTTGCCCTGCTCTCTTGCCGCGCTCTCTTGCCCCGCCTTCTTACTCCGCCCTCTTGCTCAGCCTCTTGCCCCGTCTCCTGACCCTTCCCTCTTCGCCCGATGTGAACACTGCCTTCAAGGCCCGCCATCATGTTTCACAGCATGTTCCGTGCTCCCAATGCCTATACCCGGTTCTCTTGTCTCACTATTCATTTTCTACATTACTTCCTTACCTCCCAAGTCTAGCCCCACTCCCTTCCCTGCCAACAACCGCTTCAATTTCCGCTGCTGCAGGAACAAAGCGATGGAATATTGTGTTCCAAAGGTCACCCGCATTGTGTCAGTTCTCTGCGAAATGTTTGAACGCGCTAGTGAACAGGTCAGGATGATTGGCTTGGCGACGGATAGAGCACAAGTTACAGAATCTATTTATAATGAAGTTAAAGAAGACTCCTTGTTCTTTCAGATCCTTGAATGGCTAAGAAATATGTTCACTAATTGATAAGAGAGTGAAGGAAACATATTAACACGCAGAAAAATTATAATGAACATAAAAGCCCTCCAACGTATGAGATCTATGAGTGGTATATTCTGTCTGAAGAAATATTTTCATGAAGACCCGTTTCCTTCGCAAAAAAAGTGATTAGATCAGAAGAGTTAGATTCTTGAAGTATTTTGTTTTTTTCTTTCTCCAATACAAGTGGAACATGCTCTCAATACAAATGGGCGACAAATGTCTATATATAAAATATTTGTTTTAAATTTAGCAGTTTAATATGTATAATGCAATAATCGTTCTTTAAGACTGTAAGCGCCCTTTGCGAAATCAAAAAAAATGTAATCTTGCAGAAAATTTAAAAAGCAAGAGGTTGAAAAATATCATGGGAATATAACCGATAAAGATTGACTTTTTTGTCACGTGGGAATACCTTAAAATTCAAAAGGTTATGTTAGATAAAATACATAATCATTGGAAAATTGACAGTGAAATCAAATGAATGTCTACATTACAAATATTTTACACTGAGAGACAAAGATTCAAAACTCTGTAGTCAGTAAAGAAATATAACTATTTCATGGTGGGTTTAGAAGAATCTTAAAAGAAAAGTACAATATTTTTAATGTATATCAGATATTTATCAACTCAGTGTTCAGATCTAAGGGGACTGTGAGTTAAGTTAGTATTTTAATTTATTTGATATTTATTTCGTTATGTGTGGAAGAAAAGCATCCATCATGATATTTCACGAGTTTCCACAAGCTGCAGAATCGTAATTTTGGAGACATTTCGAGGACGATTCAGAAATAATAATATCATTGCACTATGTTAACCTATTTAGATTTTACCTGATATAACGTGGTATTGCAAGGCAACTAGTGAGCCTTTAATAGCGAATTTTTGAAAAGCAAACGTTCATATTTTTAAACTCGAACACCCACAGGCAACACACACAACATTCGCGTAGTGCAAATTGCCTGTTGCCAGGGCAACGTTCTCGTATTCGCCTATTCACCTAAACAGGTATGTCAGACTGCGGGAAAAAAAATTAGCTCAACAGAGCTCGGGCGCACCGTGACCAAAGAAACTGGTGCGAAATTTAAAAGTAAGGGTTGTACAAATTTTTCCGGAATGGCGGTTCTTCACAGCATGACTGTGTTTTGGGGAAGTCTGATTGACAATTGACCAAATTTAGCTGTACGAAATAATCCTTTAAATTGAAATAATAATCAGTCATTTTGTATAAACAATTTAGAGTAAAATTAAACATTTGGATTAAAAAGTATCTTCATTTCGTTTTTACTTAAGAGTATAATGGTAGAATTAAGTTCCTACATTTCGGTTAAGAAGTTCAAGATTCTTGTCTGATAAAGTGTTCTTCGCTCGTAAGCATGAATTGTTAAATTTTAGATATTTATTAACTTATTTTGTATTATTTATACATGCAACAATTAACTGAATTATTTAATAAAATAACCCAAAGCGAAAACAAGGAAAGAAATCGTCCTTCAAACATTTTCCCGTCATTTAGCAAAAATGATAAACTATGCTGAATTTAAAGATAAAATAATCATGAAATAGTATGTAATAGTAATGAAGTAGTAAAAATACTAGTAGTATGAAATATTAATGAAGTAGTAAAAGTATAAACATAATTCAAGAACCGCTTGTTTAATAGAACAAATCTGCCAAACATATTTTCGTTCGAATACACACCTCCTCGCTTCGACAGGCTTCAGCTTTAGTGCACAGACACCTTTCTGGATTTGTAGGGGAAATGAGAGCAGTTGTCAGGGGAAGTTGCTTTTGCTCACAGAAGCGCCGGCCCTCAGGCTGGCAAGCAGCTTGTGCGAGAGCCGTTTGACATGCCTGGTATTGGAGTTTGTAATAATGAGATAGGCCCCCTTCCCTATTTACAAGCTCTTGGAAACTTATGTTACTTATCTCCTCATTGGTAACAAAATATCTGATTTCGAGAACTCTTTATAAGACTTTCGTTTTAAAATAAAAATTTGGAAAAAATCCGTCTTTTGACTTGCTTTGTCAATTTATTTCAGATAAAAACCGAAATTTTCTTAGAGAATGTCCCTAACACTTTAAAAATATGTATGTGACATTACATGCCACAAACGTACAAGAACAATTACTACATGTACTGGATAAACGACCTGACACCACTGAGACTAAAAGGGTGATTTTCACACTTCGGTACATATTTGTTCTGGTACCTGCATGTTTCTGTGCGATTTTAAAGACGGTTCATATCGAATATGTATTATTCCCATATCCACCGCCTCTTTGTTCAAGTAATTTATTTACTCGACACTGCTAGACACATAGATAAATTTATTGATGAAAAGTCAAACGAACTTCCCTACCTTAATGAATGGAAACAGTTGCTTTGACTGTCGGTAAAGTGTCCTAGACGTAAGTGACTAAATTTATATTAGCACAAAAATGTCTCTGCAATATTCTAAGTTCTTTGATTATATTCTACAAAAACTGCAAAGAGCGTCAGTTCTTTTGGTTATTAGTAGTTATTTACGGCAGAAGTACCGTCAGATATCTTGTTATAGCATTAAATTGGAGAATTACAAACGAGGGCGTTAGGCCGAGTTTGGGCGCCAATAATATTGCAATAAGATGTTATGATATGAATATAGAACCACATTTTATCTACTTTGTAAGAATTGTAATGAACAATAGTGTTCATGTCAATTTGACTATTCGTTATTCAAAAGGTGACCGACGTTGTTTGTAGTTAACAGATATCCACGATTTCTTTCTAAAATTACTTATATTATGAAACTGATTAAGGTAGATAATAATGAACCATGGATCATTACGAATATTTGTAGAGCAATATAACTTGTTACTTCACAGATACTATTTTAGCAACGTCCAACTTCGACAATCAAAACAGATAAAATGTGCTAAAGGCTAATCTGGGGCGCCGTTTATTAGTATAATGTTTATCCGGCAGGGTGCGCGGGGCGAGCGCTCCCCTCCGGTGGTCGTGTGGGGTTGGGGGCGGGGGTGGCGCGCCCCGTGGGACAGCCGCGGGCGCGCACGTGCGCACGCGAGCGGGGGCGGGGGCGCGGGCGGCGCAGCTGCTATTGACAGGGCGGCCGGGGCGAGGGGTGACGCGGCGACGGGCGACGTGGGCGGGGCGGCGACCGCCCCGCGGCCGCCGGGCGTCGTGCTGCGGCCGCCCGCCAAGATGTCGCTGCGGCGCGGCCGCAGCCCGTCCTCCGCAGCCGGCGGCCGCACGTGATGGGGATCTGCTTGGGTGGGCGCTTCCACACTGGCCCGCTCCCGCCCCCGCGATTGATTGCATTAATAGGAAGCAATAGCTGTTGTGATAATAATTGATGGTTAAACTAGGTGACAGGTTTTTAGCTTTCACTCCTCTGTGAAGGTGGGATTCAAAAGTATGTGTCCGTGTATAATTGTATTATTATTATTATTATTATTATTATTATTATTATTATTATTATTATTATTATTATTATTATTATTATTATTATTATTATTATTATTATTACGTTTATTCCTCTACTTAACGACTAAAGATGTTATAAGTCGGTTGATTACAAAAGTCTACTTCGGGTTGCAACCAGCTTCATAAGGAGCAGATCCACAGACCATTGGGGTCTCTTCAATACTTTCCGCAAAATATGAGCTGTTCCAAATACAGCAATTTCTTGCACTTCCCAGTCTTGTCCTGCGAGCCTAGTTGCCTTGCGAGTTTAGTCACGTGCTTACACAAAGTTTGAAACACAAATTTTGTCGATAACTATCGGAACGACCTGTGCTTTTACGCTCCACATTCGGCTAATCTCGATTTCAACTCTTGTATTTAAGTATTTATTGTAATTTCAACTCTTGTAATTATTTTTCTTCCTCCTTGGTTATTTATTATTATTATTATTATCAACATTATCATTATTATTAATATTTTTCTAGGGAAAATGTATTACCATAGAGTGCTAGTCATTGAAGTCTGAGGATGTTAAGGATGACACTTTTTAAAGCAACATTTAGTGAGTACATAACACCCCATTCATGACACATTGAAAGAAATATAATAATTTAACATATTGACGTTTTAATGAGCAAGCCTCCATCGTCTTTTAATAAAACTGTATTAAAAATAAAATAATGGAAAGAGAAAATAAAATTATGCTGAATTGTGGTCAACCGTTGTGACTAAAGCTAGGATTTTTTAAACTATAATCCTATGTTCATTTCGCTCACCTCTCATATTTAGTTCCAACTCGGCATGGCTTAGTTTGCAGAAAATAACTTCAGACCAAGCAGATTAACTATATTTATTATTATCAATAATATGATTATCATTATTCTCTAAAATATTCAGAATAGAAGTGATTGATCCTTTTTCGACGAACTACATACATATCAGTTTTTCCCACAATACTGAACGATAACATCATAAAATAATACACAGTAAGAAAAAATAATTATCCATTGTATACAAGTCTTCCCTGGAAGTGTTCCGACAACGGTGTCAATCATGAACATAATTTAAAAATAGCGTATTTCCTAAAACTCTTTAGTATAATATTCCAATAACGGCCGGCAAAAAATATAAAAATATCTCCGAGGGTGTTTTTTCTCGTAAATAAATTTTATAACACATAACATGTTATGTTGTACATTTATAGACTATTCCTGTTATTTAAATATATTCCTGGAATTTCATTGAAGTTAAATTAATATTTACCCTTTTTGCGCAATATAAAATTTATATTTTCACTTTACAACGAACTCACTTCTAATAATCCATAAATCAAATATCTGGTTAAGAATTCATTGAATAATTAAATATCAAAAGTCATGTTCCTCTTGGACCTTACAGATAAAATTTAAAACTTTCAGTATAAATCATTTCATTTCTTTTTGTAACACTTTGTTTAGCTTTGGTCGACTTGACAGATACTACATCTGTATTGCATTATCAATTATTATTAAATTTATGTTCACAGAACGAGAAATAATTAATATTATAAATAATCATCAACCTGAAGCCTGGTTGGATACTCACGGTTCTCCTCTCGAATACATCTAAAGATCTGTACTAGGCAATTTGGTGGAAGAGAGAGAGAGAGTTTTTCTTTATTTTCCTCACCTAGTCAGAAAGTGCCAACGAACGCATTGGCCCTTCGCGATATTTTTTACACCCCAAGTCCTCCACCCATATTTTCAACAGACTTCAAGTGCTACTGCAATGCAGAATCTACAAAACTTTTCTTTTCCCTCCCACCATTTTTATGCTATAATCTGAGTATCAGAATCAATCCTTTGAACATAGACACTGTACTTTTAAAAAATTGAATTATATCGTCAACCTAACTTGGCACATCATTTCATGTAACCATGCAGTCGACACACCTGAAAGTTTGAACTCTATTTAGAGGGGAAAAGCTTAGATGGTAGGACCCGGAAAAGTTAAAGAAAGTACTTCATGTCGGAGTTAGGAAATAAGAAAGAACTCAATCACGGCTTTTGAGTGGCAGGCTCCCTGTTCCTCTTCTTCAAGTGAACATGAAACTGACAGGTTTCGTGAGTTCTGCTAAAGAGTTTCCTGCTGAAGAGACAATGACGGAGCCTACTTGCTGCAGAGAAACATATTTACGGGAATACATGACAGGGCGTCTTTCTTGAATAACTGTTTTTTTTAATTGGTCAAAAGTAAATTGTCACTTATCAATTAGATAATCCGTGTTACTTTTTAATTGCTTTATCGACATGATAACGTAATTGCTGGCAAGGTTTACAGATACGACGTAAATGTCTTGCTTATTTAGTAGTTTTTTCGTAAAATAATATTATAACGACTTCATTTCCGACAATTTTTAGGTATTAAATCATTTTTAAATTAGGTATATTAATGCGTAGCTCAATAATATATGGCAAAATATTTACAATTACAATATTGCCTCGCCCGTGGTTAGTGTTGATATATTTTTTCTCTTCTATGATTTGACTTCATTCATGATGTCTGTGGGGTCTGAGATAAGAATATCTACAAATAGCAATTTTAAACCTTTTTAATTACATTTAAATGAATATACTCAACCGAAATCATTCAATGCAATGTAAAGATATATTTTTCAAATTCTGTGGTATCAGTCAGTTTTTCACATTAATAACTACTGGTGCTACAACAGCACATACTTTCTCGTATTATTTTAATTGTTCCGCTATATTATATAACTAGACAAACATCCAAAAGTCTTTTCAGCCAGTTATTTTTTTCCGTCCCGACACATGAACTCAGGTCCTCCGAGTTACATCGCTGTGAGCCTTACCTCTACCCTATAGTATGGCCGTAAGTTTCGAACGCCTGCCGTCGCTTAAAAATATAATTATCTCAACCCAATATTTCCAACATATGGTTTTTGCAATTTTCGAAAATACGTATAGTTTGCTGAAGCTGGGACTAGGATCACATACTTTTTATCGCCGTTTATTACATATGAGGAGAAAATTTAAAGAAATATTTGGTTGCGGTTTTCGAGAAAATAATTTTTTCATAAATTGTATAAATTTCAGACACAAATTACGTGAAATTTACTCGCTTTTCTAAAAAGTGTATTACATAACCTTTATTAAAAAATATATTTTCTAAGAACTTGATTAATGCAAAATCGCTATCGTCAATTTTGTATTTTGAAAAGTTAACTTTGTACAATTATCGAAAATACGGACAGTCCGCCAAAAATGGGAAGAGCGCCAGGTTTTTTATACATACGAAGGGAAAATTCAAAGTAAAAATTGGAACGTTTTTGGGGGGGAAATTGTTTAAAAAAATTAAAATTGCCTGTATTTTGCGCAAAATTACACGAAAACTACTCACATTTTCGAAAAATTTAAGGTGGCTTTATTTCAAGATTTGTCTTTAAAGAACAGATTCTAATAAATAATCAACCTCTATCTTGAATATTGTAGTTGAAGCAGGACGCTCCCAAGGAAATTTCACTTTGGCAATCAGGGATTTCAAAAATCAGGGATTTAAGTGAACATGAGTCCTGCACCATTCTCTTAAACCCGCTTTACGCTGTCCGAGAACAATGTTTAATCAAAAACTTTGCAGCCATTTTTGAGAAAATTTTGAAAATGTTTTTGAGGCATCATGTAAAGTAACCTCAAAATATCCTGTTGAAATTCCCAAATCCTCGAGTTCGTTCAGATTGACAGGGGAATATCAATTTTGGAGAAAATAGGTTGAACGGTACAGGCGCTACCATAGACAGTCGGACAGGCATACATCCAGACAGACGGAGATTCTAAAGTTTTGCCTTCAATCGATTTTTAGGTATCCAGTATCCATAAAATATGAATTCCGGCAACACCAGGATTACAGGAAGTAATTTACTATAAAAGAAATAGGATTTATTCACATTTTTGTTACCAGGGTCCGCAAAATGAAGTTTAACTGACGAAAAGTCGTTTTCCGACGCACGATTACAATGCAACCTCTTCTTACATTCGTAACAGCTAGAAATGCATTAACTATTGTTGCACTAACTACGTGTTGGATAAACTTACCGTATACCTTGCACCTCTTAGTGTAATATTAACAGACATAACCTTAGTTTTTACATATCGTGAAGTAAAATAGCTAATAATAAGAGATATTTATTTTTAGGACAAATTAAACGAAACAAGATACAGAGTTGGAGAAAACCACCCCAACACACACACACAGTGCCAGACGAATAGATGAAACCGAAACTGTAAGCTGAACTCTCAATCAATGGTACCATCTTAAAGTTTTCAACCCGTAAATCGAAGCGCCAAAGCGAAGAAAACGGAATGAACGGGATCGCGAAAACAAACCTGGGAGCGAGAATTCACATTCTGCCGGCACCAGAAGTTAAAATTGTCAGATTCTCCCTTTCTCTCGGGACGCAGATGATTTTTTTTTACGTACGCGAACTTATCAAACAAAATTAATGGATTTTTAACAGGATCGCGGAATCAAACTTCGGCACGAGCAGGCACCAGCTACACCCATGCACTGGGGCAGATCCCGCTAATTAAGCCAACTTCGACCTACGTTCCCCCCGCCGCTGGGTCGTTATTCCTTCCTCCACCGCCCCGTCGCGTCGGCCGGCTCGTTCACCCAACCTGGCCCTCCGTCCTCTCAGAAATAACCCGCGGGGAAGTGGCAGGAGAAAATTGCTGTTCGTGTTGGTGTTAGTTAGCTCAACAACCCAGTCAGATATGATTAGCCATACTATTTGAAAACTGAAACATTAAAAAAGCATTTTCAACACTTTATTATTCCTGTTTTCTTAATCGTATTATAGAACTGTTTTTTGAATACGTTTGTTGTTTTAAATTGGCAAGTACGTTCAATTTTAACCCGTCAACGAGTTACAGTTTGTCTGATGAGAACATTGCTTTTAATTTCTATTATCACTGTAATTCGTGTTGTGGAGAAGAAAGACAAATGTGTCTGATCGTAAGTCCATTGTACTCAATATTATTTAAAAACGTACATGTTTGCTGTCAAATGTAGGACTGCCGAAAAACATTTACTTAATGCCAGGATTTTGAAAATATTGGATTTCTGGATTTTATTACAGTAAAAAATTAATCATCTACTTGTAGATTCAAAATATACAATTTATTAGTTCTGTGTATTTATTAGAAAATTCTATTGCAATATATGAAAATGAAATAGTTGTGTATCTACTACCATAAATATTAAGCACACGATGTGTTTCAATACAAATCATGACTTTTTACCTTCTTTTATATCCTCGTCGTTGTATATCGCTTGAGTTTCATTGTCTTCGTACCGCGAGCAACGTATCTCACTAGTTGAATCAAAATGTAATGCTGAAATGGGTTTATAGAGGATCTCTTTCTCCGTCTGACTCGGGTGGATATCATTACTCATCCTTAGACCATGATCTCAAGACTAGCACGCAAAACGTTCACTATTTGCCTTTGACGAGCACTGAACCGGGATAAACAGTATCTCTGAAGGAGCAATAATTAGCGGAGAGTAGGGAACCAAGAGGTTCATTGGCCTGAAAAATGATTGCTCGTATCCGACATTCGCTTGATGGCAGTTCAATAAATCATACGGCGCCATCAAGCGGCGCGTATTTTGGAATAACCGTATTTCATGCGGCAGCGAGACGCGCAGTTACCCACGCCCTGCAGTAAAGCTAAAGGCGCGCGATGTTCGAGCGTAGGGAAGACTAAGGGAATTCATCCGTTAGATCCAGGCATTATCTCTCCTGGGACTATGATGACTCTTTCAATTATTGTGTATATTCAATTTCAAAAACAAAGTAAACAGCGTAACAATCGTCTCCATGAAAAAACAATAATACATGCTGCGTTTCATGGATATCTGTCAAGCGGCGTCGTAGTTATCATATACTGCGACTGTAATAGCTATAATACAGCAAATCATGAGACAATATCAGCGTTATCTCAATTAACTGAATATGTGTTAAAAAATGAATGACACTGAATCTGAAAATTACCATTTCTACTCTTAAACAAGTATTTTCCGTTAGAAATGAATAGTGAGAATAAATTTAACTAATGTAATACATACAAAATAAAAACTGCAAAAAAGAGCGTTTAATTTTAAACTGATAGATATCAGAAAATAAATGTGCTTCTCCCATTTAGTAAGTAAGATCCGTAATTGCAGTGCAGTACTAATTTCAAATTATTGCGTTGTATTTAAATCAATAAATCAAATGTAGACACAGAAATGAAAATTTCTTTTTCGTTTAAAAAATATCATACTTTTCTAATAGTATGATAGATAACAAAAAAAAATACTTTTATAAAAAATGTTCTTTTGACAAGTTAATATGTTAATTTTACTTAAAACCTGCGCAAACATTTTCACCAGCAACTGAGTAATAAGACAATTATCAATAGCCTGAAAACGTTAAAACGGTTCATGTTGCTGAGAACTAAACAAGAACAAATCTCTCAGAGATTTCCACTTATAACTACTGAGTTATAGAAGTCAAACACACACCCACAACTAAATCTAACAATAGCCGTCAATTGAAAAAAGTATTCGAATTTCATGCCTAGTTATTTAAAAAATTCTCAAACTACGTGTGACAACGAGAGTATTATTAATCGACGAGGAAGAACCTACTCGTAAAACTAAATTACAACATCACGAATGTGTTAGTAGGGATAGTTACGGCAGACAGGGCCGTGACTGACATTGCAGACATGATTAAGAAAACCATTGAAGTCTTCGCTCGCTGGGCAATCTGCATTAGATTATTGCCTTCACGCGGAACTAGATTAAAACGATGCATCATCCATACAAGCCAACTGTTCATAGAAACACAAACGAAATGAATAATATGCCAAAAGCCTAGACATCGTTTTTTGTAGGCGCCTACAAAGAGATTGCATTCGTCTCAACGCAGTGCGGCAGCATTTCCACCCTTCAGAGCGTAGGGCGTGGGCGGGGCCGGTGCGGTTGAGGTTGAACCGCTCGTTTGTATCGACCTGTACCGGAAATAACGCGACGCGCGGCGTGTGTTGCCCACTAAAGGCTTGGGGTGGCGGCCGCCAGGTGGCATCGTGGGAGCGTGGGAGGCGGGAGGAAAAGCTGAAAGATGACGCCCTAACGCGCTATTTCCCTATGAGTGGTTTCCCAGCCAGGCTATCTATCTCGGCTTCCTCGTCTTCCTACAAGACGCCTAAGCGACTCGCCTCCAAATTTATCACATTATCATCCTGCTATCCCTGCCATTTTAATGCTATGTTCCCAGTACATTCGTTATTTTACCACCAACTGTTGTCATTTTGGTGTCTCCGGTATTTTGTCGTACCGCCATTTTGACACCTCAATATGTCTATATCATCACCAAAGATTGTCTTCATAGCCATTTTGAAATCTGGAAGAACGCTACCCCGACATCATCAACAAGACCCGTATAACCAGCTTCATTCCGTTCTGAAGTTTTAGGAATTAATTATGTCTATGATGTTTTCTCATTCCCATGTTCAATAAATTTTAAGAAGAAAATGAAAATTTACGTATATTGCATGTATTCAAATGTGTGTCTTTGTGTTCACCAATGTAGTATTATTTTAATTCATTACCCTTGTTTTGATTAATTTCACTACTCACTCACGACAGATTTGTGAAATGTTAATTGTTTCATTTTAGTACATTATTATTAAAACTATTTAACTATTAAAATGTAATAAACTATAATATATAATTTATTAAGACTAAATTGCAAGAAACATGGACTATTTATTAAAAGTACTTTAGTTTTCATGTTAGTTTTAGATTAAAAACTTCAGGTGCAATGAAATATAATAACTCATGACAATCTCTATTATCGATTTATTTAATTAACTGGTTCTCCTTGCAACGTCTCTATCTCCGCCATGCCTTCGGCGTCTCTGCTTTCGCAGCATTTATCTTCGACTTCCGTCGCACTCACCGTCACTTCTCTGCGGCTATTACGTGACAGCGTAGCATGGAAGGAGGCTACGTCAAGGTACTGAGTGTCGTGGGGGTGAATCCTGCTTTATTGCTCAGCTCGATGGGTCCCGGCGGTAGCCCCTGGGGATATGACTGTTCTATGGTTTTCAATACCGCTTCAATTCTCTTGGAAGACTGAAAAGATTACCCGTTTCAATTTTTGATGCCATGTCGTCCGATGTTTGTTATTACAAATTTCAAAAATTAACGATTCTTACCATCAGTACATTCTGAAGAGAATGCTTTGTTCATGAACTCCTTGCTTCATTTCAACATACTTCATTTCGAATTATTTTCATAAAAACGGGTTTCAAATATCATAATTCAGTTCTAATGTAATGACACATGATCTACGTATTGTAAAACATATGCGCTCGCGCGCACGCGCACGCGCACGCACACGCACGCGCACGCACACGCACACGCGCATACACGCGCGAGCGCATATGTATATATATATATATATATATATATATATATATATATATATATATATATATATATATATCATAATCTAGTGTATCAGATCAATGACACGTAAATTTTAAGATGGTTTTAAAAGCCTTATTTATACTTTCTCATATACATTCGTATATACGAAGTAATAAACATAGTATAGAGAAAGTTATGTAATGCTGCGGAAAATCGATATCGAGATTTCAACGAAAATACACGTTTTGGGGTGAGAAAAAGTACGGAAAAAGTGGTTATTTTCAAAGCATCCGTAAAAGTGTCCGTGCGTGTGTCTGTCCGTCTGTGTATGTGAACAACACTAGCGCCTAAACTATGCGTTCCATGTTTTCAAAACTGAATAAACCCCTGATGATCTCGCCTGGGTCAAAGCTCTGCGATTTTAAAATATATTCATTAATTTTTGGAGGTAATTTACATTTTTCCCCCAAACATTTTCAATTTTTTTCAAAAATTGCTCCAATTTTTTTTAACGTCTTGTAAGAATAGAGAAAAGTACGCTTACAAAGGTAGCATAGATCCGATTTTCACTGTTAACTTTTAATTTTCGAAAATTGCAAAAGTTTAATTTTTTTTCTGTGTCTTCTTACAACTACAAATTTGAAGAAAGATTTTTCCTCCTAATGAAATTTGTTGTCTATAAATAGTTCTTTCATTAAGATCATGTATATGTTTTTTTAATTTTTTCGTAGTTTTCGTGCAATAGTGTGTGAAATATTTGCAGTTTTAAAAATGTACAACAAAAAAGGTTTTTCTCAAAAACGGTTCCAAATGTTTTCTTTAAATGT
This sequence comes from Teleogryllus occipitalis, assembly GCA_011170035.1. Classification (NCBI taxonomy): domain Eukaryota; kingdom Metazoa; phylum Arthropoda; class Insecta; order Orthoptera; family Gryllidae; genus Teleogryllus; species Teleogryllus occipitalis. Next base: position 38,132 of record BLKR01003817.1, read on the forward strand.
TTAGTAGGGTTAATGCCAAACGAACCCTATACAATGATATATACACCATATTCTTTTGTTTTTTTAAAATTACAAACATGTTTTTTTGCAATATCTCTCACGCAGTTATTATGCACATTTCAATGGATTTGTATATATTACTGAATATGTGAGTAGAAGTTTTCAAGTTACTTAAAGGGAATGTTTTAGAAAACTCAATAGATTCCTGTGAGAAAGGGATTGAAATTTCTTCAATTTTCAGGAAGCTTCAATTTTCGCATTTACAGTAACGTTAAACGCCATTTTCTTAAAATTTTTCAATGAAAATTGCTATTTAGGACGAGGTTCTAACCTTCTTTAATATTCTTAAAATAATATTTCGGTGCTAGTTTTTGAAAACCAAAAGTTGAGAAAATTTCAACAACAAAAAAATTACTTTGGGCGACAATAGATGGCAGCTAGCAAGAGGATGGGGCAGAACCGTAAAGCCAGTCCACACCAAGGAAATTAGAAAACTTTACTACCAGAAAGTCTGTGCCATTCTGTAGCACCTCTAGTTCTTTTACATAATACTCACAGGCATTCACCATCCTCTATTAAATGTGAGAGCAAACAAGTGACACACTTGTCACTTCACAATGTTTTGAAATGCAAATTTACATTCGAGTTATCGCCTTCGGCTACGCGTGCGAAATTAGGACACGTTTCGAATGAATCAGAACACAGAGCAATGTAATGGAAGAGGAATTGGTCTCTATGTTCAGAGGCAATATAACAGTTCAAACTTTATCTCTAGAAGTTGCAACGGGATTGCTCAGCAGTGTAGAACGTCCCCCAACACGAACTCTGCGAACTAGTTCTCGAGCCTGCATTCAGAACTAGGCTCTGAGTGAATTAGACATTTGCTCCAAGGCAGTCCACCTGCTGAGTGCAGCGTAATTTACGCTTCACTTAATAGTGTCTGAGCTTCAAACTGTTTTTAGTTTCTTGTTTACATATGCATTTTTCCGGAGCAATATGCGTAGTTTAGTGAAATGCTGCAAAAATATATTTCGATATTTTAACGGTAATACACGTTTTGGGGTCTCCTGATAGTGAAAAAGTGTTTTTTTTTATATCCGCCCATCCGATTGGGAACAACACTAGTGCCTAACTTTTGATAAGCAGAAAATTTTCTAAAATGAATCTTTTCGGTCCAATCTAAACTAGCTCAAAGCTCTACAATTTTGAAAAACAATGTTTAAATTATGGAAGTTACTTGAAGACCTTTGGATATTTTCAAAATTTTCTCAATTTTTAAAAAAAATGTTTTGACTCAACACAATTTTGACTCAAATATGGGCAATATATATGTATATAAACCAGATTTTCTCAAAAACCTACCCCAAATTGTCTTTTTAACTTTTCATACAGAGTAGCATGACATCTACGTCATTTTGATGCATTTTTATGATTTTTAAAATATTTGAAAATGTATTTTTTAAATATCTCTCGTCGTTAAAACGTATATTAATGGCGTTTTTATGCATTACTGCATTTGTAAGTTCAAGTGCTTTAAATGATTTCTCATGAAATTTCTTGAAAAATTCAAATTACGCATTTTAAGAAACACTCAAACGACTTTTTTTCAAAAGAAACAGTTTTAATTTAATAGTTGCAGTTAGAACCAGGCTTTTCTCTTCTATAATATACTGAAATTCATTTTCCATTCTGCAATTATGGGGTCGAAAAAATTGAGAATATGGGGGAAAATATTATGTCATTCGATGACAGCTTGAAACGTAGGGTATCACCGAAAAGCTAGCACAGACTAAAGAGATAAGGAAGCTTACTGGTACACGAAAATCTGTCATTCTTTAGTGCCACTAGTTCCCTGTTTATTGAAGAAGTTATTTAGTAATCTGTCGTTATGTCAAGTTAAAAATTTTACCAATTTCAACACCTTCCAACCGAAAAATTGGTTGTCGAATGCTTCTAGCTGGTTGTGGCGTTGCTGTCGTTTTAAACTGTTTTTAAATATTTTCTGTGTTGAAAATTTCAACTACGCAAGTCCTAAATAAAAGGAACTTTAAATATGCCGTTGCCTGGTATTTTATCTTTGGGTGCACTATGTTAAGAACAATTTACTACGAATTAAAATTAAATAATAAAAAGGCGGTCGTAATATAATTTTGTAGTTTAAATTATCGAAACAAAGGAGATTATCCCATTAGCACTATCGTATATGCTACAGATGACAAACTTATCGTTTAAAACGATAATTATTCTACTGGTTGGCAACACTGACGATGAACCTTTTCCTTCCGAGTAATCCAAGCCCTGCATCGCATACTTTGTAGTACAATGGCGCTCGAGATATTCAATATCTAGCGATCTGTTTCATTCATCACCTGGGTACTGTGGCGCTGGAGCCCATGTGGCACGGCCCTGTTAGATCATTGCAAAAACAAGTGCACAAAAACTTGTTTTTGGAGAAATTTCTTAGACAGTTCCTGATGATCTGAAAACAAAACATCAATCCCTCACTAGGAGAACGAGACGAGTCGAATGTCACCTCATTGGTCTTGAATGGTGGACGGAGCTCTAATCATGAGTGATGGATGGGAGCACGGACGGATGGATGGAAGGACGAACGCAGGTTACTCGAATACTATATAAAGATTTCGATTTTTATCTCCCTTTTTCTTTGCTTCTTTATTCAATTTTTGTATTAATTTTTTAAGAACTAGCGTTCCCATTGAAAAAATATAATTTCTCTTTGATATAATATTCCATTGGCAGATATAATTTACTTACGGTCCTGCCATTATATTTTTTAGCAAGTGTACATTGGAAAAATTAACTTTTCTTGGTAACTTCATCTTGTGAAGTTTGTTATTCCTCTCTTCGTGTTTCGACAGCACACTTTTACAAATACATTCATTAATTTCGAAGCACAGGAAAACTATTGTTGTTTTCGATGACGATGAACCGGAACAACGTACATCAGATATAATTGGCAGCCTCTCTGGGCAAATAAATTCATCAATAACTCGCTTACGGAGAGCCAGTGATCTTAGACTTTCCGCAGAGCAATGACCTCCCAACGGCAGAGGGGATGTGATAGAAAGGAGAGCTGGCAAGAGAGAGCGAGCGAGATAAGATTTATTGAGCATATGATTAAGTCTTCCGAGTGGCAGGGGGCGGAGGCGGCTCCGGCAGCGAGGGGCGGGGAGGCGGAAGAAAAGAAAACAAACATGGCCGACTTATCGCGATGTTTGGGGAGGAGAGTGATGTATTTGTGGGTTCGGATTAGGGACGAAGAGCGGCGCCGTTGAGTCGTGCAGAGGCGGTGGGCGGCGTGGGCGGCGGCGAAGACGGGCCCGGCAAGGGGCCCCAAATGCATTTTATCTCTGCAGCGCTGGAGGGAAGCGGAGACATGGCTGGCGAGTGTGATGGGAAAGACAAGAATGAGGAGTGGCGGGATCGGTGACAGCAGAAAGGGTGAATAAAGGCGAGGGGAGATGTTTGCGACTGCGGAAGAACTTGTGTTGAGGCTGACGCCAGCAATAGATATAGAATTTCATCAAAAGTAGTGAAGAAGAGGTGGTTTTGAAAGATCTTTAGAGTTCACAAACTGCTGAGATGCTATGAATGGTTGGAGACGCAATACAATGGAGGAAATAGGAGAAAGAAAGAATGATGGAGAACTCTTTTCAACACCATCTCCATTTCTGGAGTTTATAACGAAGTGTAGGTCTAATTTATTGAAATGTCTTTTCCCGGATATTTATTTATAAAAAATGCCGTAAATTATAGTCAAGTGCAGGTTGAAAAAATAATAGAATTGTAGTTGAAACACAATTAATGGATATATTTAAGTGAGTGTTATACTCACTTAACTATGATGTATAATGGAGGAGAGATGAAAAAAGTTTAGTAGATTAATGCTCATGGAACAACCGAATCATTTTTGTGTAAAATGCAGACGCGTTGTCGATCAGATTACCTGTAAATTTAGTTCCCTGACTACATACAATAAAGGTAATATTGAGGCGCCGTTAACGAAAGCTAAGAGTAAATTCCCATAAGTGACGCTGGTGCCTTTGGAAGGGGACGAAGTATTACCAGCGAGAGGAGAAATTACCACAAAGAAATGTATTGAACGTGAATGTATCTCATGAGAAATCAAATTACTCGTACAACGAAAGCGTACATCGCGTACAATTATTTATATTCAACATCATGTTCATTTCTACAATAATACAGGAATAAAGATGTGTCATAATATTTGCTCAATGTGTGACAACAAGTAACAAAGAGAGAGACTGAAGATGAGAAATAGAGACCATAAGTTGAGTCCAACGTAAGGCAAACCTGCTTTAGGCCACGGTGCGATGTGCAGCTGTACCGGCAGTGGGGGAATGTTGACTGCAACAGATGAAGGCTAGCATCAATGGCGGTTTTGGGCGGTGCGGCGGAGAGGACGCCACAGTCACAGACATCGATGACTCGTAATTGCAGCAGAAGTGAACCAGTGAGGGGACCGTGGGGAAGAGAAGTGCGAGGAAGACAGCGGCGGGGCAGTCGGCGGCCGGAAAACGGCGGCGGGGAAGACGGAGGTGGGGAAGAAGGCAGCGGGGAAGATGGTGAGGGGAAGACAGCGGCGGGAAAGACGGTGACGGGGAAGATGGAGGAGAGGAAGACGCCAGCGAGAAAGGCGGCGGCGGGGAAGGCGGATGAAGACGGCGGCGGGGAAGACGGCGGCGGGGAAGACGGCAGCGGGGAAGACGGCGGCGGGGAAGACGGTAGGGGGGAAGACGGGGGGGAAGACGAGGGGAAGACGGCAGCGAAGTTGTCGGCGAGGAAGACCTCCGTGGGGACGGTGGGGGGGGAAGACGGCAGCGGGGAAGATAGCAGCGGTGAAGACGGCGGCGGGGAAGAGACGGTGGGGAAGACGACTGCAAGGAAGACGGCGTCGGAGAAGACAGCGGCGTGGATGACGGTGGCGGGGATGAGGGTGGAAGGGATGACGGCGGCGGGGGGGAGAAGACGGGGCAGAAGGCGGCGGGGAGGACGGGGGGAGACGGTAGTGAGAAGGATGGCAGGGGGGAAGATGGTGGGGGGGGAAGACGGCGATGAGGAAGATCACGATGAGGATGACGGCTGCAAGGAAGATGGCGGCGGAGAAGACAGCGGTGGAGGTGACGGTGGAGGGGATGACGGTGGAAGAGAGGACGGCGGCAGGGAAGGCGGCTGGGGGAATGCGGTGTGGAGGAAGAAGGCGGCAGGGGAGAAGGCGGAGAGGACGGGGGCGGCGAGGAACACGGCTGCGGGGAAGACGGCGGGCAGCGGGGAAGACAGAGGCGGGGGTGACGGCGTCGGGAAAGAAGACCGTGGGGCTGTCAGCGGGAACGAGGACGGGGGTGTCTGCGGCGGCGCTGGCATGTGGGTGTGGGTGATGGCGGTGACGAGGGAGGCAGTGGCGATGTGAGTGTGGCGGTGGCGGTGGCGCCGGCGGCTGTTTCCGGGCGCCAGGCATGAGCATTACGTGTTTGGGCGGAATAAGCGAGCGAGCCATGCAAGAAAACGCGAAGAACGCATTCGGAACTAACTAGACCGAACGGTATGGCGAGCCGTTTCCTTTATGGGGTCGCAGATTATCGAGTCGCCGCCGCGATTATTTACGCGCAGGGGAGCATGCGAGTGCGGAGCCGGCGGCGGCGGATGGAGGAACATAAGGAGGAAGATAAGGAGAAGTGATGGCAACGGCAGCGGAACACGGAGGAAGTAGAAAAGGTGGTGGTGTGGCAATGAAGATGCAGCTGAGATAATAAAGGCGTCATCTTCAAAGAATGAGAGATAATGGCGTAAACAGCATCCTACGTGACACAAGAAATTAAATGAGATGAAGAGAAGGACGAAGAGAATAAGAAGTATCGGGAATAGAATATAGTAGTGAGAGGGAGTAGTTACTTCTTGTTTTCACGAGCGTTGACTAACTATATCATTTGTCCCGTAAGTGTGGTGCATGTTATTATGAAGGGATGCGTTCCTCCTCCTGGAACGTAATATTATATGCCCACCTGAACGTTTTCTGGCTAGGTTTAGCCCTTAAAAGAATTTTCTCCAGAAAGGCCCAGCTCTTGCTGAGATAAGATCCAAGCTACTGACTGATGTGACTGACTTCCTACATGTGTGTTGGTGCAGTGCATGTAAGTGTGTGTGTAAGGGGAAAATAGAGGAAAAGCATGAGGAAGGGAACATCGCGAGAAGGTATGAAGCACTAGAGACGGAAGAGGTTAGTATGAAGGCATTGAAGTAGATCATCAAGAGGATAGCATAGAGGGAACAGAAGTCCGCGGCAACTAGTGTTGCAAATAAGTTTTCTAGAACTTGGAAACGAAAATCTAGTTTTTCAAATGTTTTTTGTCAGCATCAAATAAGCATTAGATAATCATAAAAATAGAGCACTTCTTCACTTTCACTAATATTTCTTTCAAATTATTCTTAGTATAAAACGCAACACTTGTTTGTATACTATCACAGGAGCAAACGCACGAAGTCTCTATCTACTGGATACGTATCAGTTAAGGGATAAAGTCGATGCTTGCGGAAACTCTCCGGGGCGAAAGCTTCACGGAAATCCTTAATCCGTCACCGTCCTGGTGGGCCGACTGCCAGCGCATCGCCTCCGCTAGCGCCCTCACCCACGCCCCCACCTACGCCCCACCCACGTCCCTACCCACGCCCCACCCACGTCCCCACCCAAGTCCCCACATTCGCCCCCATCTGCGCCAACACACACGCCCCCACCCACACCCACGCCCACACCCCCACCCGCGCCCCCACCCACGCTCGCACCCACGCCCCCACCCACGCCCCCACCAACGCCCCCACCAACGTCCCCACCCACGCCCCCACCCACGCCCCCACCAACGCCCCCACCAACGCCCCCACCAACGCCCCCACCAACGCCCCCACCAACGCCCCCACCAACGCCCCCACCAATGCCCCAACCAACGCCCCCACCAACGCCCCACCAACGCCCCACCACCCCCACCCTGCACCCACGCACCCACACACGCACGCACCCACACACGCACCCACGCACCCACACGCACGCACCCACTCCATGCACCCACACGCACGCACCCACCCACGCACCCACACACGCACCCACACGCACCCACCCGCCCACGCACCCACCCACGCACCCACCCACGTACCCACACACGCACCCACACACGCACCCACACACGCACCCACTCATCCACCCACGCATCCACCCACGCACCCACCATCCACCTACCCCTCACCCATACCCTCACCCACTTCACCCACACCCTCACCCGCATCCTCACCCACACCCATACTCTCACCCACACCCACACCCTCACCCACACCCTCACCCACACCCTCACCCACACCCTCACCCACACCCTCACCCACACCCTCACCCACACCCTCACCCACACCCTCACCCTCACCCTCACCCACGCCCCTGTGGCAGCCGCCGTCTCCGCCTTACCCAAGTACCACCACCGTCACCGCCTTCGTCCTCACCGTCGCTCCCTCTGCTGCAGGCGCCACCTCCGCCGCCCGCGCCACCGCCAATATTTGCATGCCGAAGTGCGCGTCCTTTCCTGAACGCCTTCCCGAGGCGCGCATTACCTCCGCCGCCCCCGGCCAGTCCTTCGGCTTCTTGGCAGCGCCTTCCGTCGCGCACCCGCCCGTCATATTCGGAGCACACCGGATTCGCCTGCCACGTCTCTGTCATGTCTCTAAGCCCTTTATTTATCCCGTTATTATCTTTAAAATAATTTTGGTTTCCATTTTAATCAATGTGACACTGAATTGCTGTTTGTACATTAACATTTATGAAACTACAATCTGTCATTTGATACAGATTGATTCATAGAGAGACCGGCAGCAGTAGCTCAGTGCAAAAACTGATGTCACTGCAGCGCTTCTGACCGGGAGGTTCTAGGTTCGAGTCCTGACGGCGGTAGGATTTTTCGACTCTAGCTTTTCAGCTAGGTCGAATTCAGTCGCTTTGTGGAGGAGAATTCAACTGACCCGCTGCTCTGATCAGTAGTTTTCCGTGGTTTCGTCGATCAATAGCAGTACCCTAACAAACGGTCACGGACCGTGCGCGATCTTTCCTTCCTCTTCCTTGCCTATCCTCACCCCTTACACTGCCACACATGCCGGGAGACCGGTCGTGAGCATGGAGCTTGTCCCGGCTGGGGCGGCGCCTTGCTGATAGGAGCGTCCTGGTTAGGGGGAACTAGCCGGCGGTAGGTCGGTGCCGGATCCCACCATCCAATGAGGGTAGATCACCGCCATCTCCCGAGAAAGAAGATGAACTGCACATACGTGACTAAAGACCAAAGCAGTTGACGCTCCCGGAAACACGAAAAAATTAATCAATTGATTCGTTGAGAAAAAATTTTCTGGACTTCTCAATCCATGCTTAGATAATTCATGCTTTAATAAATTACTGTGTGACAAATTCCACATGAAGAATTGAAAACAAACTACATATAAAAATTTCTACTCCATATATCTGCTTTCAGGAAGTCCTCAAAATTTACAAACTTAAATGGAATATTCTTTACAATATTATCGATCGTTTTCGTCACAAACTCTATGCACCAAGAAATTATTCGTGCAATTAAACTGCGATTTATAGTACGTCGTTCTCTTTGTTATATTAGAATGAAGTTTACCCTTCTCCACAGACCTTCTTAAGATCATTTTCAAACGGCGCCTTATAGACTTCCAGTGTACTTTCTTCTTGATGGTGCTCGTCTTCCAACCTACATTCCCGCATTTCTTCTTGCCCTCTTCTTATCGTGTCCGCTCGCACTTCCGCTGCTGACCGCAACGCATCTGCACTTTCCTGCCCGGGGGCTGTGAAAGGCGTCGCCGAGCACTTCGCTTTTTGTGGGCGTGGCCTCCGCTGCCTCGACCACCGCCGCCCACGACTGCGCCACCGCCACTGCCACCAACACCGCCGCCGTCATCGATAACGCCATCGATGCCGCCGCCGCCGCCTTCACCACTTCTACCGCCTCCGTCCCCTACTCTCTCACAAACGCCGCCAATTGCACCGTCTCCGCTGCCGCTGCTATTGCAGTCTCCTCGACCACAACAACCATTACCACTCCCGCTGCCTTCTCCCCATTCGTTCAGGACACCACCCAACCCGACCGTCCTGGGGACGTCATTCAACGCCTCCGACACCCAAACCCCTGCCTCCATCGCCTTCACCACAGCCAAATTCACCGTCGCCTCTGATGCTGCTATAGTCATCAACCTCTCGTCGCCCCCTCCTGGCCTCAATAAAGCATCTATTCCTCCGGCAGCGTCTTGTCCTCCCCCGCTTTCTCCACCACCACCTTTGCCACCACCCCTACCTTCACCTCCGCCACCAACGCCTTCCCCGGCCCAGCCGCCCGCTAGCATCGACCGCACGAGGCGGGGTTGGGGGTAGGGTTGAGGCAGGGTCGTGGGCGGGGGCGTGGGTGGGGGCGGGGGCAAGCGCGGCGAGCCACGCATTTCTCACGCGCCGCCGCCAAATGAGGACGCGTTATTTACCGGGACGCCGGAAGCGACGCGTGCCGCCCACACGCCCCCTGCACTCATCGGCCGCCGTCCGTCCCTCCCTACCCTCGCCACTCCCCCGCCATCGCCTATCACCCATCGCCGTTCGCTCCTATCCCCTTGCCCCCATCCTTGCCCCGCCCTCGCCCTTGCCCCCGTCGTCATCCTCACCCACACCTTCACCCTCGCCTTCACCCTCGCCCTCGCCCTCGCCCTCGCCCTCGCCCTCGCCCTCGCCCTCGCCCTCGCCCTCGCCCTCGCCCTCGCCCTTGCCCTCGCCCTCGTCCTCACCCACGCCTCTCGCATCGCACTCCCGACCCCAGGCTGCCCACCGCCCGCAGCCCGCCGCCCGGAGCCTTCCCACGGGGTTTGCTGCTACGCCCCGCCGCATGCGAGGACGTCGCCTGCAAATCCAATGAGCGTTTCAACTGCAATCATGTGTACATAATTAGGAGTTTCTGTTCGGAAGGAAAACTAATAATACCGTTTCAGGGAAAGAATTGCGCTTGTTTCATAGTATAATCTTAGACACGGATATAAAAACAGAGTTTACAGTGGAGTTGTAGAATGTACCTTTTTATCAGAGAGCATGTGGTGGGAAATTTCAAGTAACAAAGTTATATTTGCTCCTGATTGGTAGACAACTCATCATTTATTGGTATTTGGCAGGTATTCAAAATCTCTCCGACTGCACCAGAAGCACGTACCTTCAGTAAATACCAAACACAAGAGTCATTGGGTAATTCTCAGCAACACTAAAATTTTATATGAAATGAAATTCCTCAGGAAAGTTCAAGTTGGCACAAAATATGATCTCATAAGAAATGAAGCTATCCGAAAAGATCTGGGCATTTACAACATAAATGAAGAAATAGAAAACTATAAAGATTCTTGGAGTCAACACATACGAAGAATGGACGTCAGTAGAACCCCCCATTGCAATGCTCTATCGCCCCTTTGTAAAAAGATGTCGGAAGACCTAAGAAAAGATGGCAATAAAAATGATGCTGATAATAATGATGAAAAGGAAGAAAGAAGGAAGAATATTGTGAATACGGAACAGGCACATGTGCCAACTCCTTAAAGTGAAGAAGAAGAAAAAATAAGAAGAAGATGATGAAGAAGAAGAAGAAAGAGAAGTAAACTAAAGAATTTGAATGTTTGAAATTTCATAGAATACGCCGTTATCTTCAGACTAATTTAATTTATTAATTCGCACAGAAATAATTTTTTGCTCTTCCAAACAATTTTTTGCTCTTCAAAAATTACGTGTGTACGAATCTCAGATAGTGTAGTGACCACGAGATTCATGACATGAGTCATTATTAACTCTGTTAATTCTCGAGAAGCATCATTATTGGAGAGAGTGGAAAACTCAGAGCCTTGGTGTCGGACGGGACTTGCGTGTCAGAGAACAGAGACGACGAGGATGATCCTCTTTGGAATCGTCTTTGGTTGCACGTTTGGGAACAGAGAATGGCGGATAATTACAGAAATTTCCAAAAACTGAATATAGCAACAAAAGGTGTAATCATTCTAGGATCAAAAGCAACTATTTCAATTGTATGACAGTACTGTGTACCCACGACTACTGATCTCTACATCTTAAATTCCACAGCATCATATTCCACTTCGTGTTATACTACTGTATAACGGCTATCTTATTAGTAATGAATTCTGATACTCCGTAAAGGCAATAACGAGAATGGTGCACCCTACTTTTCCTTGGATGTACCCGCCCGGGACGTGCTGAAACAACAACACTCGAGATCCACAAAGCAGGAGCGCACCTCTCAGAACGTCGCGCCGCACAGGCCCAGATTGAAATTTCCGGAATAACCTGTGATCCAATCCAATCAGCACTCGCCTGTATAATGGGCCGCGATAGCTGATACATAAATTTGAATTTAATGACAGATTCATTCAAAGGGAGTTCATCCCAGCAGCGCCATCGTGAAGAGAAGATGTGAACGTGGAAGGGAAGACGTAAGAGGAGAGACAGAGACAGAGGGAAGAAAAAGGATGATGAGGAGGACGAGAAGATAGAAAATGAAGGAGATGATGATGATGAGGTCGAGGAGGATGAAACTGATGAGGAGGCACAGGAAGAGGAGGGCAACGAGGAGGAGAAAGCGGAACAAGAGGAAAGGGGAACAAGAAGGAAGAGACGAGGACGAAAAGGTACAGAGGACGAGAAGAAAAGGAAAGAGGGGTATTGAAGGTGATAAAGGAGTGAAAAGAAAAGGGAATGAAGATGATAAGGGGGAAGATAAGCTGGAGAAAGGGGAAGAAGTGAAGGAAGAAGAGGAAGAGGCAATAAAAGAGCTAGAGGAGGAAGGGGAGAAAACGAGGGCGACGAAGACAAGGAGAAGAGAGGACATGAGGAAGGGGAGGAAGAGAAGGAAAAATAAGGGTATGAAGATAAAAAAAAGAAGATGTAAAGGAGGAGAAGGACAGAAGAGTGAGGAAGGCAAGAAGGCTGAGCAGGAAGAAGACGAAGAAGAGGAAGAGGTGAAATATGAAAAAGAGGATGAAGATAAGAGAAAGAGTAGGTAGAGGAGCAAGAGGAAGAAGAGGAATTGGAGGAAGAGGTAGTGATAGACGAGAGGACGCCTCGAATGCAAGGGAGTCTGGCAACGCAACGCCAGGCACGTTGAGTTATTAAAATCCGTCGTGCTCGGCTATTGTCAAAGATGTGTCTTCGGAATTCCAGGCGTAATTTTATTAATGCAGTGCGTCCTCGAAGGAATTTTCATAACGTCGCCTCCGGCACGTCGGTGTCATGTGAGGATAATGTATACCCGCGCCGTAGCTATGTAATAAGAGCAGGACCTGAGGGCGAATCCCGGGAGCGAGCTGTGCAGCGCCTGACAGCCCCTGGAGTAAAAAGCCAGGGTTCACTGCTGATGAGGACGAGATAGACTTTGTCAATATCCGGAGTGTTGATTCTTCCAAGAAATTATAAACATGGTGTGCAATCTGATATTGAAATTCTTAGAATTAAGCTGCTTCATGGAGTAGGATACGAAGTTAAATTAATATAACAAAGCACGTGAGATTTTTTTGATTTTTTAAACTTGACTTCAACGACTCTGGCTACCAAAGCTACAGACACTACAAATTCAAATAAAATCTCAGAATCCGATTAGTCAAAATTGAATATTTGTTATTAACATTTTTGATCATATATAAGATAATATTGATATTACGTATTCAATATATTATCTAACTACCTAAACTACTAAAAAACAGAATAAAGTTCATACACTAGTTATAAAACTTGCATGACATTACACATTAATATCAGTATGGTGAGTATGATTTGCGGTGTAATTTTTGTAAATTCGCACTTCATTAAAACGATGAAATCTGTTACGATGCAATAATTTTATTTAAATTTTAAATAGTCGCCTTTCCCGTCACCTGGTTGGAGGCGAATTCACTCGGAGGATAGGTTTCGCAGTCGTAAAGAATTCCAAATTGTGACCATGTCGCAGAGTTTTGTCGCAGAATTGTTCGTCCCGATTTTCAAAGGATTCTTCGTCACGGTAGCTTAGTGGTCAGAACAGCTGGGCGTAAACAAGAAGGTCCAGGTTTGAATTCCGGTCGGGGCGAGTAGTTCTTTGAACAAATTCAATTATTAAACTTTAAAGTTTCAATTAAGTTGAAGAGAATTTGATGTTCCGGGAAGTGGAGCGGCCGGCCATGAAGTGCCCCATGGAAGTGACGTGAATGAGCGTGCATCGTGCGTTTCCGGGTCACAGCGCACGTGGAAGCACGTGGAGGCTGCAGGTGCCGGTTCGGAGAAGCAGAGGACGTCATGGCAGACGTGCTTGCTATGCATCACGTGCGGTGGCCGGACTAATGAATGCTGATCCTGGGCAGACCGCCACGCCCCCCGCTGCCGTCCCCGACACCACCGCCTCCGCCGCTCACCGCCCCGCCTGTAGGTGTTTTCCCCTCTCCGTCTTCGCTGTCTTTGCACTCCAAAGCGCTTCGCTACCTCCAATGCCATCTCCTCTGGTTCTCTCTCTCTCTCTCTTTCTCTCTCTCTCTCTCTCTCTCTCTCTCTCTCTCTATCTATCTATCTATCTATCTATCTATCTATCTATCTATCTATCTATCTCTATCTCTCCTCGCGATGCTTCTCACTTCCTTTGTACATCCATTCATCTCTAATGCTTTTCCCTCTTCCACGTATTTCTATAATTATCCTCTTCGCCGCTACATTCCGCTGACTACATCCGACGATAGTAGTACAATCCATCCGCCGATTTCTCTTCAGATATAAATGCTCCTTATGTCTATGGACTTTTTTCTTCATCATTGCCACTTCTTTCTCAGACATCATATTCGTCATCGTTACCGTAATTGTCGTGATAGTCACTGCCACCGAGATCATCACTTTTTCGTTGTCGGCATCATTATCGTCGTCGCGAAATTGTTGTCGTCGTCCTCGTCATCGTTGACACAGACGCCGCCCTCACTCTAGTAGTTGCCATCGCCGTTGCCGTTCTGTTTCGGTTGCTACCCTGTAGCTACTTTCAGAAGTTGAGGTCCCTCTGCCTTTTCCACCACCCCTTTAGCTTCCTCGAAGCCCTTCCGCCACCCAGTTCACACCTCCGCACAGTTTCCTCATGCGCTGGTGCCGGCCAGGTGGCGACACCGGCCACCGCAGATTAATTAGAAACTTGCCGACTTATTTTTCACGACCCAGCGTACTCTATTCCCTCGACACCGTGGTAATACATCTGCATGGCAAGTAATTTTCTGAGCTCTGAGAGCAGCGCATGTTCTACGAAACACCAACAGATGCCAAGCTAACGGTTGTTGTGGTGGTGGTTATTTTGTGTTAGGATCTTTTATATATTTTACTCTCAATTATGTCGAAGCTCATGAACATTTTCTTTTTAATTATCAATTCATAGTGTTTCTTACAACAGCTACGACGAATAGATTCACATTATATACACAGGATTGAAAAATAAATTGTTCTTGAAAATCATAGATTTCTGTTTGAAGCGATAAAAGAATTATCAAACGGTTTGACACACACGCACGCATTATATATATATATATATATATTATATATATATATATATATATATATATATATATATATATATATATTGTAACCCATCGGCGGTGGGTCGGGGGTTTGCATGCTCAATAATACACAGATGGGCATTTCAAGATAATATTTACTTATTCTAAAATATGATTATGATGATGATGATTGGCATAACAATGATTTTTACAAATGAATTTACATGTTTTTTGTTGTTTTTTTTTGTACATCGGCGGCCTCTTATTTACTTTAAAATGAAATTTGATACAAAAATTGAACACAAGTACTTGGCCGCTACCCTCGTGCCTGATTACCGGCACATCCGCTACAGCTCCGAATATCTAAAGTTCGTCCGCACTTCCGCGGGAAACAAGGGCTGAGCGTCACCTGGCTGCACAAAACTACTTATCTGGTGCTCTTCTGAGGCGTGATGTCAGCAATGGTGAGTGATGCATTCCCGGGCTGGAGTCGGGCGGCTGTGGCGCGTACTCAGGCGGAAGCCACCGACAACACGCTCCCTCTGGACCCAATGCTGCGCTGGCGTCGTCCACATTTCATGACACGCGACCCAGGTCATAACGTCTCGTTGCCGATCGTAAACAATGGTGATTCCGCGCTCGGCTTGCGGTCTCCGGAGAGGAAGTTCCTTCCGGTAGCGAGTCTAATGAATTTCACCGATGATGTGACATTGCGCAGAGCAAAAATCTCGAATGAAGCGCCAAGTCAACTAGCGCACGTTTTGAGAGTAATCATTTCAGCTCACGTGACTAATTAAGTTTATGCGGCACGCGGTAGAGCAATTGTCTCCCACCGATCTCTGGACACAAGTGTCTCTTGCCGATCTCTAGATACGAGTCTCTCTCACCGATTTCTAGATACAAGTTTCTCTCACCGATCTCTAGATACAAGTCAGTTTTGGGCGGCGCGCTACCACGAACGAAGGCACCTCTTCCCTCTCCACGGACCGGGGGCCTGTCTTCGATTCGCTCGCCCTTCGCTAAAGAGGCGGCACTTGAGCCAATGGCTCGCGAGCTCGCATCGACAATGTGCGGCATTGTATGCTCGAAAGTAGGTCTCGCGAGTCCACAGGTGACCACGTGCGCATAACGAAAGGGTGGTATATTGGCACGGCACGTCCGAAGACGGTGACACAAGTTTCCCCGCCTTCGCGCCTCGGTCACGGCGTTTTACTCCTTTCTTTTCGGGTGCCGGCGACGGTTAGCCCAGGCCGTTCTTTGATTGACGTTATTGCTTTATTTCCCTGCCTGGTGCCTCTCTCCCGGGTGAACACTTGAGCAAAACGAATTTTGATGCTCTTTTAATCATCACGTCTGTGGATCGGACTCAAAAGGCATACCCAGCGAGCGCGGGACTCGACGCGGCACGCGCCGGTGCGTCTGGGTAGCACAATGCTTTTGACGGTCATAAATATGTCTCCGAGTTCGGCTGAGGGGGTGATGACGAGGGGTTGGCAGAGACCGGTGGTAGGGCTTGGCCTCGATAATTGTCGTTTAGTGTGGAGAGGCTATTGAGTCCGCGGCACCCAGCGACGGTCATAAAACCTTTTGAACGGCGCGGCCACGCACGTAAGCGGGTGGGGCGGCGATCGGCATACTATGACCAGTATTTTATTTTATTATATTATTATTTCGGAGGACGTACCGTTACAATATATAACCTTATCCTATAGTACAAAAGACGAAAGTGCAGCAATAAGTACATCTGTACATTCTTCATGATCTATAAATCTGTCTTTTCCATGAATTACAATTGCTCCATTTACATGCAAGACATTATGGCCGAACCACAACCTCTCATAATCCATGGTAGTAGGTTGCCAGGTCTTTACACGACATTTAGTTCGCAATGAAAACAACACAATGCAGTAATGCAAATGAAACACGATCCGCAAAGTTGCAAGAAAGCAGAAAACGCGCAGCAATATGGAAAGATCACAGACATTCGCGATGCAGATGTTTCGCAGTGAAAAATGCTTTACTTGCATCAATATTTTCACAAAGCATAGTTACTCGTATATCATGACACGAAGAAAGAACTATAGTTTCCATAAATGCCTTGTTTTAGGTCACGTATAACGTAACACACAACACAGATATTTTGCTCTGAGAAACGTTACATGGAATCCCTTGACTCTTTCGAATTTCTTATATTGGGTTATACAAGATTAATTTTATTGTGTTTAACGATTCATTAAAAGATGTAATACTTTTATCATTTCGTAAAAGGTTACAGAGATCTTCAAAACAATATCTCAGAAGTATAGAATTAGAATTGATTGATTGATGTTTCCGAGCAAGTCAACTACTATGGTCATTAGTAACGTAAACGTAGTGACTGCTTTTCACGGTAGGTTGCAAGGTTCATCCTCTGCAGGTTTGTGAGATCTGGCGCCAAGTTGGGCACCGCCACCTCCCGATGAAAGAACATGCACTGCACTCAATGATCTCGGTAGTTGACGCGCCCGGAATCACTACCAGTCAATCAATTCAGTCAAAATCGCTGAAGAGTCAGCGGTAATGCACGCTCTGAGCTAAATTAAATTAGTAAGAGAAGTAATACTGTAATTAGAAGAAAGTTTAGTTTTCGTTTACTTATTTTAGCTCAAAGATAAAAAGGTGCTATCCCACCCCCATCCCCTCATCAAATCTTGAAATTTAAGAAATACTACATTCCAATCCAAGGAACTAAGTATATTTGAAAACTAATTTCATTTTCTTCTGAAGTTATTTATTTCAGTTAACGTTAATACGTTGACAATTGACAAAGTATAATGGTATTCTTTAAGATCATTGTTAATTCACTGCGAATCAGCAAATTTACGACCGTTGTGAATGATCCGAGATCATTTCATATCATAAAGACGCTAAGAGACGTAACGTAAAAGGTCTGCAATGGGATACTGGAACGTTCTGTCTGTACGTTCCAAGAGTTACCAAGGCACAATACATATATGGCAGTGACAAAGTATTCTTGTGAAGGCGAAAGTCAGAACACTATCTTTCGGTCATTCGACTGTTAATTTACTGCGTACTTTACCACTTCCACCACTTACACATCACTTCGGTTTAATTCGAAAAATCGGTATGTCTGGATGAAATAATCGAATGACAGAAAACCTTCTAGTCGCTGAGTTGGTGCTTTCATGGCACAAGGCTGATCCTCAGGCAACATAACAAAGAAGCAGCGGCCCCCGCTCGTGGTAGTGACCGAGAGAGCCCGTGCTGCGCGCTGTGGACGCTTTGGATCGCGGTGAGGGCCGGGCCTTCCAGCGGAGCGCGGGACGCGCCCAGCGTAATAACCAGATTCTTTTTCATAAAGTGTAAATGCTCGCCAGCCCGCCCGCGCGGGGCTGAAGAAGAGTCCTCGACGGTCGAGGAGCAGGGAAACGCGCTGAGAGGGTTGACGAGCCGGAAGCTGACACAGTGGAAGGGGAGGGGAGCATGGCAGGCGAGGGAGGGCGGAACAGGTAAGAGCGGGGCGGGGCGGGGCAGGGCAGGGCGGGGAAAGGCGGGGTGCAGCGGCGTGCGGTGGGGCGGATCGGGGTGGGACGGGCCGCGGTGGGGCAGGTAGGGGAGAAAGCGCGGCGGGGCGCGGCGGAGTGGGGCAAGGCGGGGTGAAGCGGAGCGCGGCAGTGTAGCGCGGGATGGAACGGGGCAGGGGGGCTCGCAGCGGGGCGGGTAAAGGCGGGGAGTGGCACAGCGCGGCGGTGCGGAACGGAGTGTGGCGGGATATGGCGTGGCGGGGCGTAGTGGGGCGGAGTGGGGCAGGGCAGAGGTTGACGGGGCAGGGCGGGCAGGGTGGGGCGGGGCGGGAAGGGTGGGAAGGGCGGGGCGGGCAGGGCGGGGTGGGGTGGAGCGGGGAAGGATGGGTCAGAGCGAGGTGTGGAGAGGGGAGCGCTGCTGGTCGCAGCGGGGCGCAGTGGGAAGACAGGGAGGCCCGGGACGGGGCGGATGAGGCAGGGAATGGCGGGGTGTGGGGTGGGGGCGGACGAGGTAAGGAGCAGAAGAGCAGGGCAGGGTCAGGAGAGGTATGGATTGTGGAGCGGGACGGGGCGCGGCAAATCCGCTGCTACAAAAGGTCCGGGAGATCCGGACGCTCGGAGAGGAAAAGAAAATCCATGAACGTGTGGGTTAAGCGAGTGGAAAATGGGCAGAGGAAAAACTCTGGAATTGGCAAATGAGAGGGACTACTGCAAGGCAGAAAAAAAACTTATATGTTACTTAGACGGTTAGTGTGCTGATGGACTAATAAATTGAAGTGGTATTATCGTATACTACTTTAATTTCATTAAATAGAAATGTTTAAATTCGTTATTGTTCTAGTGAAAGTGAATTTCTATTTTCTGATTCATTGTTGTGTAGAATAATAAATGTAGAAAATTTGAAATAATATTTTTTTCGTAGAAAAGTAAAAATGAATTTGAATTGTTATTTGGCAAACGATTTTCTTTAAGTAGAAACCCGATCATGTTTATTATTTTACTCTGAATGAATTTCCTTTGGGGCAACGTGACAACATGATTGGAGTCGCTCTTAAGTAGAAGTTTCCCCTTTCAAAGAATACGTTTTGGCTCTTGCGTTGTGCTTCTGAGTAGGTATTTTAAAGTCAGTTTTTATTATATATTTTGATTGCTTTTTGTGAGAATACTGACCGTGCGTGTATGAGAAATTACATTCGCTAGTTAAAATATATTCATGCTGATGCTATGATGTAATTCCAAATCCTCGCAAGTTACTTATTTTATTGACACACACACATATATATTAAATCTTAATGTCAAATTACCATTCACTTTTTTCTTAATAAATATTACTCTATTATCAAAAAATATTAATCTTTGAGAATAAAATTGTTATTTAGTACGAGTAAGATTCTTTCTTAATTCTATTTCTGTCTTACGAATTCACCCCTGATAATACACCGAATCAGAAAACAAAGTTTCCTCTCCCAACACTAAATCATTGATTTTAAGAGCATCGATTGCATTGCATAAACATTAAGCGTTCAAAACACAATAGGATATGATACCTTCAGGATATGACCTGATAGGATGCAGCGTTCACGCCAGGAGATCTTATGAAGGTGAGAGTAATAGAAAATTTAATAATACCACAGCTTTATTAAGGTTATTTTTAACATATAGCGCGTGTGAAAGCTGATAAGTCCTCTGAGCGTTTTCCTCTTTATTTTTGAAAATCCACCGACCCGACTACGAACCATCAGCTTAAAGAGATCCCAGAACCCCAGTTTTCTATTGAGGGTGGTAGGCCATACGGTAGAGCCGGGTAGCCCTCAATACCGCGCAAGGAGAACTCTATGTCTTTCAAAACAAAAATTTAAAATGCAGCGAACGTGACACGGGAACAATAGGTTTCCTTTCGGGAATCCATCGCCCTGAGAACGAACCTACGGCTTCTGATGGCGAGGCGCGAGAGCTCACCGCCACTCAGCGGAGGGTGGCAGGACGTAAGGTAGGCCCGTGTCCCTCCCGAGCGCTGTGCCTTTGCGGGGCGGTCGCCGGAACCCTTGAGGACGGCAGGGCGGAAGGGCGGAAGGGCGGGGGGCGCCGGCGAAGGAGAGGCGGAAATCTCTTCGCCGCCTTTCTTTCCACGACGCGCGGACGTAAGCTGCTTTTCATTTTCGATCGCTGCCAAGCTGTCAATACACACAAACATTTTCCGCCTGCTTCGCCGCCACCTCCAGCACCCGTCGCCACTACCTCGTCTCTCGCTTGCCCACCCCATCCCCGCTCCTCTCCTTCTTCTTGCACAGTGGTTATCATTCAATATTCCGTGGGCAATATTGTTTATGGCTAAGAGCTCTCATGTATAGTTGGCTAAACTTAAGGGTCAAGATGTAACTGAAGAGGTGTGATAAAGAGAAACCGTGCAATAAACTTTACAAGTCACTTGATGCAGATTTATTATTATTTACGGATATGATATTAAGACATCCAAAGAATAAAGCATTTTTAGGACATTGGAAACCAATAGAGAAGTTGACTCGAATTCTGTGTTTACATTTCTTCAAATTTGTCAAGATTACTAAAATTTGAAGTATCCGCAAAACCTGAAACAGTACTTCAAAATAGTGTTTAGTACTGTATTAGTGAGTTGTACAGATACTAACAGTTCCAAAACAGCTTAACTTAAAATCTAATTATTTATTAATTTCACATGGTAGTGCACTTTGTTGGCAAAATTGGCTTGCATTAGCTTGCTCGAATTCACCTTTACTAGAATTTACATCTCCCAATATCGACTTTCGAAGCTCAAAATTTGATTCTTTGGCCATTCAGATAATTGATTTGCTGATTTAACCTGGACATACAGCATTAACATAATGATGAAAAATTGTGATATAACAAAAACATATCATATTTTCTGTAATTTTTCAGTGCATTAAAAATAATATTTAACTGAAATGAAAAAAATAAAAAATATTAAAAATCAAATCGCAATGTGATAACAAATTGAAGAAGAACACTTGTGGATAAAAATGAGATATTTGGTCCAGAATGAATCTGAGTTTCACATTTCAACACTGATAATAAACAATTAGAAACTGAGAATTTATAATAAACTAATATAAAACGAGTTTATTTCTTGTCACTTTTGCAATGTAACGAAATCACTTATACGTACCTACTAATGAAATTTAGAGCACAAATCGCTTCACAACAGCGAATCTGGATATTGGATAACTCAGTTCTTATTCACAGATATGAAGAATTGGGGTGCGAATTTACATTATTTAATATACATATATTACCCTGCATTTATGACTTTGCAAATTATTCTCCTCTAACTCGTTTCACGTATTTTATATTTCTTTCTATATCTCTAAAACAATTGTGACGACCCAAGTAAAATTTTCCGAGAGCCATTCACTTGTGTGTGTTTTTTCGCCATGAACAAGCTTATAAACTTCCATATAGCAACAAATAACTTTCTGGAATCCTTCAGTACAATCAATTCAAGCTCAGTGACAAACAAATATATTTTTCTCAAAGTTTTGTACTTTATTTTATTAACTTCCTTAAATTCAATACTACAGTAGATTAATTTTCTTAAAATTCAATCAATCTCACAAAACAATTTCTGGAACCCAATTTGATTCCATTTTCTGAAAATTTTTCCCTTTTTTATATGTTATTGCGAAAAGTTATTTACGTTCTACGCTTCGTATTCTCACGGAATAGCCATTTCAACCGATTATTCTTGTGCGAGGAACCGAAGAGCCCACCGAGAGCGTTGGCTCAGTGCATCAACTGATGTCACTACAGCGCCTCTGACAGGGAGGTTCTAGGTTCGAGTCCTAACGGTGGCAGGATTTTCGACACTAGCGTTTCAGCTAGGTCGAATTCAGTCACTGTCTGGAGGAGAATTCTAGCGGCCGGCTGCTCTGATCGGTAGTTTTCCGTGGTTTACTACGATCAACACCACGCGAATGCCGGAGCAGTAACCTAACAAACGGGCCACGGGCCGCGCGCGATCCTTCCTTCCCCTTCCTTGTTCTATCCTCTCCCCGTACGCACACACACTTACACTAACATGCACTACACTACCACATATTCCGAGAGACCTGTCGGGAGCTTAGAGCTTGTCCCGGCTGGAGTGGTGTCCCGCTGGTGGGAGAGTCCTGTTTAGGGAAAACCCCGCTAGTCGACGGTATGTCGGCGCCGGATCTCGCTTTCCAGCGGGGGAAGATCATCGCCACATCCCGAGGGAAAACATGCAATACACTTACGGGACTAATGACCTAAGCTGTTGACGCGCCAGGAATCACTAACTAACCAACGAACCAACCGAAATGCCACGTTCCGTGCAAATTCTTTGCCCGCGGAGTCTGCCCGTCCGCCACAGTGCTGCCGCGAGGCGCTGCCAGCGCCCCTGCCGTCGCGAAACCCTTTCCGTCAGCCCCGACGTGCGTCGCGGCGGCTGACAGATGGCTTTTCTCAGCCCCCTGTTAAATGTCGAATGAGCAGCCGGGAGAGGATCTTACGTTCTGATTGGTCCGATGCTTTTACAAAAACCTCAATTCCCATCGCCCGTTTTTTTTCTCCTCGACGGATCACGGTAGAGCATAATGGGATTTTCGCTTACCATCGCTCAGTGTAACATCCACTTTAATTTTGAAGTAGTGAGCTTGGCCCGTGAAATATTTTATTTCTATAAAACTGTCAATATGAGGATTTATGTTCCATTTTTCTCAATGGTAACAGGTAAATATTTCATGGATGTCGGGAAATATCTCGTCGTTTTGCTTCCACGCTGGAGTGTAAAAAGAAATAACTAAAATGAAGCCCGGATGCACAATAAATGGTCAATGGGATAATAGTACTTTCCAAATATTTTCGACGTATAATAATTAAAAGCATTCGCAAGGGTAGAATTTACCATGCTAATGCAAAATATAAAGTTACCCTTCACATGCATTAAAGCAATGTTAGTCATCCCGTCATAATTTATTTCTTTTCATTTTAGCGCTATTAGTACATTTCCGTACTAAATAATGGAATGCCCATTATACGAGACAAAATACATTTACAATGAATTCACCTCAACAATCACTGAGATTTGCAAACGTCCGTCACAATTGTGTCACGACGCATTGTTAGGTACTTTAATTTAATATCTGACAGTTTTCATCTGACATGCCATTCAAAATTACGGTAGGCATGCGTCCATTAACCGCATACAAGTGTATTTTCTAAACTGATCATGGTGTAGGTTGCCGTAGGGCTGTACGTTTGTCAAACGTCTTCCTGGAGATACTCAGACATGTGAGATACATTGCAACATTGTTTAACTTATTCCTTATAAATTAATATGTTATTAAATCTTATCAATACTTTCATCATAACTAAAGCTAAAGAAAACAAGAAAAGGATTACTAATTAAGGGAGTTGAATTTTAAAATTCCTGCTATTTTATTGTATATTTTCTTTACCAGATATGAAACTGAAATTGAAATGACATGAAAAGAAGTAATTAAAAAATCAGAATAAGTTTGATCTTACCTTAAGAATTCAAATATAATGATTCGGGTATGATTATTCAACTTTGAAGCTGTTTTCATGTTTCCCGTGAGTATTTATCGTTTTTTTATCTTGCATTTCTAAACGTTAGGTTCGGAATCGATTCCTCCAAACGTTTAGGGAACAGAGAACATTTTCTACAAATCTTAGTACTTTGATGATGTGCTGGCTGGACTGTACACTATCTTATGATTGTCATATATGAACACTTTGTAAATTTCTAGTAAGCAATAAGATACATATTAAAACAAAAGAAAAACAAAAATTTAGTAATCTGAAATATTAATATGCTGCTCACTTGTACTAATCCATACTAAACTCACTCGTACTAAACTCACTCGTACTATACTCACTCGTACTATACTCACTCGTACTATACTCACTCGTACTAAACTCACTTGTACGCGTAATCCATTAATTCGACCACTGTGATCCATAGTAACTTTTGCATTTTCATCGGTTTCACAGTTGAGATTAAACTTGCGATTGAGACTTGGATTTTTAAACAACAAAGTTAGTTTATGAAACACGAAGGCACTTTTTTTTCACTGAGCAAGAATTCAAAAGTACGCAGGACTAGGAGCTGATAAAGTTCGTCGTCCAACTCGGGTTCAAGTGTTGGGTCCAGAAACTAATTAGCAAGAAAAATAGCAAAAGATCTCCTAGAAACACCTGGCGGGGCCAGAACTTCACCTGATGACACCGCGCTACGAGCAATAAGGTCCCCTGGTCCTTGCGTCGCCTTGCCGTCCCAGCATAAGCGCCACTAGGGTACCATATATTGACTTCATAATCTCCCCCGCTGCTAATGGAGGACCTTGATGCATTTGCATAAATTCCGACAAATTTCCTAAGTTCAAGGTTGTAAAGTGTTGAGGTATTCTAATAACAAGCTGCTGGAAATCCTAAAGAAAACAGCAAACTTCGTTGTTATGAGACACGGCGCATAATTACCTTGAGAAGGCGAAGTGAGGGCGTCGCACCGGTCGCAGCGGACGATCGAGGGGGGAGCGAAGCGGGGGTGCCAGGAGTGGGGAGGGGAGAGGAGGGAAGGGCAGAGGAGGAGCAGGATTTGACAGAGAACAGTGGGTGGAAATACAACTCTTTACGGACTCGGGTGCCAGATAGAACAGTAGGAAAATGGATTATATTCGTTTTGAAACTAATTTCAATATAATAATATTTACAAGTTTTCTTGGCTTTCGCGTTTTCAGAAATAAACTTTGTGCGACAATAAATTCATACATTTTTTACATTGAGGATTGCGATTGACATTTACTTCTCCGTTATGAAGATATTATATGAAAACAAATATTCAGTATATTATATTGAACTTATGAAAATAATCCCTCATTACGTTTTACAATGTAGGTACCTAGTTCATAATCTACACTAAAACTAGTAGACCATAAATTTTAATTATTCAAGAAATTGTAAATTGTTCAGCATTATTATTTTAAACATATGTAATAAAAGTAGTAACATACCGATATTTATAATAATTTCTTAAAATTTTCGTCGCATTAAATTGGCTACTTTTAGGAGCGGAAATCCATTAAGAGAAGTGTTCCAGAACATTGAGGATTGTAAACGCAGAATAAAAATGGATACATTTTGTAAAATATACTAATATTTTAATGCATAAGGAAGGAAACTAAAGAGTTAAATATTGAGAAGGAACGTCTATTGCAGAATATCTCAACCATTTCATCACATATAAAGCTACTCGTCATTCTATATTTCTTTTTTGATATTTTGTTTACAGCTAAGTCATCACTTCAATTTATTAAGTTAGTCTCATTGCATTTATAATAAAATTAAAAAATACAAATAATGAGAAGGGAATGAAGAGAGGTTCTCTTTCCCAAAATTCTTATTAAAGACAATAACAGTTTTGGGTTACTTAGTACAGCATCTTCAGATCTGGGATAAATGTGAAATTAGTTAATTACAAACAATAAATTCAGGCATTATTAATTCACTTTACAATTTTCATTACACAAAAGGTAAAGAATTAAATTTAAATAAGTTGATAATTTATGACAAAAAGTCACAATTGGTTAAATAATTTATTAGATCAGTAAGTTTGTTACGAAAAATTAATCTTCTTAACCACTGGTCAGTTTTAAGAATTTTCATTTGTACCCACGTTGAACTTCTTGGAACGTGCCTCTGGCAGTAAAAAACAATAAAACGTTCTTTGCATTCCTCTTGAAAGTAAATAAAATTACTTCCTAGAAAAATCTCTCGGATTTTCTCATTAAATCTAATTGTCCATAGGGCAACTAATTGCGAAGCTCAACTAGTAGAAGGGAACTCGCATATTCCTGGAGTCCTTTTACAACTCCTCCTCCGTCCACTGTGCGTAGGTGCGGCGGAGGCATTGGTTGAGAAGAGGGGTGGGAGGCAGGGGGGGGCAGAGGCGGCGTTCAGCTGTTTGTTCGCGAAGGGCTCATCTGCATACGGCGAGGGCGACGCGGACGGGGAGGGACCGGCGGGCGCGGGGTGAGGACGGGGAGGGAAGGCGCCACGGCAAGGACGCGGGAGGACGTCGCGCGAGGGGGAGAAGGAGGAGGAGGAAGGTGAGGGGAAATAGAGGGATGGGAGGAGAGGGGAAGGCGAATTGCGATCGGGGCCGGGCGGGTGGGACAGGGTGAGGGGGGAGGGGACAGGGAAGGAAGGGGAAGGGGGAGAGAAGCGGATGGATGTAGTGGTGTAGAGCCAGCAGGGTGGAGAGAGGCGAAACGGGATGGAGGTGGAGAAATAGGTTTGGGTGGAGGGGAGCTGGGTAAGGAAGGATAGATTGGAAAAGAGAGGGGCAGAGCGAGCGGAGAAAATCGGAGCGGGGCGTGGCAGGGAGGGGTGGGAAGTGACGGGAGAGGCGAGAAGCGCTGCATGGCGGGGAGGAGTGGCGAGGGAGGAAGGATCCGAGAGAGTCGGAGCGGGACTTGCCGTGGAGGAGTGAGAGGCTATGAAAGGGGTAGATTGGGGCTAAGCGCGGGGGGTGGGTGCGGAGAGCGGCAGGGCGGCACGGTGAGGAGTTGGAAGGTGGAAGTGAGGGGTGAGGAAAGGGGCAGATTGGAACCGAATGGGGCGGGGCGCAGCGGAGAGATGCGGAGCGGGGCTTCACGGAGAGGAGTTAGGAGGTAGGGAAAGGAGCAGACTGGAGCAGAGCGGGGCTTGGGGGAGATGCGGAGCGGGGATTGATGGGGAAGAATGGGGTGGATTTGGAGAATGATGCAAAAGGGAGAAGTGGAGGAAAGGGTGAGTCGGAGCGGAACGGGGCATGGCGGGAAGGTAGGTGGGGGCACAGAGGCGGAAAGGCGGAATAGATCTGAGGAGGGCGGGAGGGGGAGATGCAAAGCGAGGCGTGGAGAGGAGGAATTGGGAAGGGTGGAAAGGGTCGGTGAGGAGCGAGGCGGGGCGCGGCCCTGGGCAGGGAGACAGGACGGCGGCGGGGCGCGGGCGGGTCGGAACTTGACGCGCCAGGACCCGGGCCCCGCAGCCGCCGAAATTCCCCGAAGCTGAGAGGGGCTCGCCGCACTTTTGCCCGGAAACTTCGCGAACAAACTCGCGGAGGGGACCGCCACTGTGCGAGAGGCCCTGAACACAAAGGGACAGCGCGGGGCGGGGCGGGGCGGGGTGGGGCGGGACGGAGGGCGCGGCGCGCGCCGGCAAGGAGATGCCACGCAACAAAGCCTCCGCGTCACGCCTTTCGAGATGCAGCCAGCGCGTTATCAGCGGGAGGCTGGATTTTGTTGCAGCTTTTGTGGGCCTTGTTTCTCTTTGTCGGTGCGGACTTGTGTGTGCTCTATTTACTACGCGTTTTACGCACTTCTCGTGCCACATACTAAACGTGGTGTAGGTAACTAAGTAACTGAGATCGAATACTTGGCTTTTCCGGACAGTTTTCAATCACATATGACCAGAGGGCGAAAGAATGAAGAGATGTCGGGGAACGTCCTTTGTTGTTAGATACGTTGATGTCCCCTGCTGGAAAATAATTAATTTTTACTGGTGTATTTTTACACGCTCAAATGTTGAAATGATTCTACGAGTTGAAATGTAGTGCATATTGAGGAATCTATATAGAAGAAATGCGAAAACAATTTTTTAAAGAGCATTTTAGGAATAATTCATTTACCGCAAGGGAATATGATCTTTACACTCTTCAAGTAGTCGATATCCCCCCTCCAATCTGAAGAGTTTAACGATACACCTCCTTGTATAAAATGGTTAAAATATCCTGGATGACATGATTGATAGTGTAGGATATATGGTGTTCTTGGGCTTTACTCATGTCATTGTATATTGTAATAATCCCTATATTTTACGCGGAATTTGAATCAACAAAAATGGATTCTGGCACAACAATAGTCTCTGCAATACTATTACCTTTTTTTCGAATTTTTTCTTCTCATGTCTTAGGATATATCAATCTCTTTCACAGATAACCTTACCTTTAATATCCACACAATTGACTTGAAGTGGTTCCAGGAGGTTGCAACAGCGTCCTGTAACAAATTACAAAGCATGCCTTTGAAAGGGATTCAGATTATTCACAAAGAGTTATAAGTATCTATTGTCTTCTAGCTCCAGTTCATTGATATAATTTTTATTCATGGATTCTTTAACGTTATTTATAATGAGATAGAAATGTTAGATTGATTTTTTTTAATGTTTTGTTATGTGTAAACACGAAAGAAATATGCATGAAATACGCAAGCAAAAATTGTATCATCTAGAGGTTTGTAACGAAGGTAATGAGAAATACCTGAAATATGTAATTAATTTTTTCAGAAACAGCTTTAAGTGTGACACTCATTTAATAAATAATGGCATTCGCTGCATCGCTGCTGCAATTTCATATCGTCAAGATACAACAATTTAACCAAATAAATGAAAACATGTTCTATGAAAATCGTTTGTAATCTCAAATTGCCGAGAATTAAAAAGTTTACATGACAAATAAAATGGGCCATTAGAAGTTGTAAATAACTTTTAACCTTCGCAACAGGGTTGTTATACGAAAAACACGTATGAGAGTATAAATTGACCTCCAAATTCAAGGAAGAAAAAGAAAGCAATTTAGTCATATTGATGAAGAATAATTGGAAGTTCTGTTGTTGTTTTTAAATTCTTCATATTATTGTAATAATAACCTAAACATTCTACACAAATTTTTTATTATATTTAAGCCACAAAAAGTAAATGTTTTTTTATCATATGACTAAAAAAAGATCACAAAATCACTCAACAAAACTCCACAACTGGAACGTACAATTACTAGTCGTTATACTTCACAGCACAGCTTTTTTTACGCCTACTGACAATTACAAAATGTTTTCAGTATCTTTTCGAGAAAAATAACGGTTTTGATTCGAACTCATTAAAAAGTTTAGAAATTACAGACGGCGGGATTCAAGGAATACTTTTCCGAAAGTGGAATTTTTAAAATCCTACATATTACACGAGGCGACAGACGTTCCAAAATTAATTTCATCGCGACTTCCAATCCCTCTGTAAATCGCTTCTCTCAACGCGCAGAGAGACGAGGAATTTCACGTAGGCGATAAATAACGCCGGGTTTTTCTTGAGCCCTGCGGTGGACTAGAAGAGACCCATAAAGTCGAGCGGTCCGCCTGCCGCGTTGTCCAAACAATGCTCGGGAAAGGCAGCTCTGAATGGTGTCACTATAAACTGGCGGAATCCGGGCGACCGTGCGACCGGGCTGTGAAGCTTCTGGGGGGGTAGCAACGGTGTTAGAATCGAGAGCCAGCGCGGTGGCGAGATAGAATGAACGTTAGGTGATAGGATGGTAGGGATATTGAGATAAGCTGTATAATTGAAAGGTGCTGTGATACCGAAAATAAATTAAATATGTTTGGCGAATTTCGGAACCATGAATGGGAGGATTATTTGGGAGTGATGATAAGGGAATCAGTATTCATCATATGCACAAATGAACGAATGCCATCTGATGTGAGAACGTTGAGGTGGAAGAGACTAAAATGTGCAGCGGTATCCGTTAATTGTGGAAGTGCCAAGAAAATGTATGTATTAGTAGATAGTGGGCCATGAAAGACAGGGAAATGAAATACATCTGAAAACTAATGAGTAAAAATTGTGCTATTAGCACGCGAAGGATTTGAATCTGTGAAGCTACGAGAAATAGGGGTAACGGCATCTGAATCAAGAGCCGGTGCAGCCGGCCTGATAGACGATTCTTTAGATGAGACAATCCTGTTCTCAACAATAGGAATGTTGAAATAAAAATTTGAAAAAGGTTGAAAAATAAGTTTAATATAATATGAAGCATGAAACAATGAAAACGAAGATTATTTGAGAGTAATGATTAGTGAAATAGGACGTGATATGAAGCATATGCGATAGAATGAAGGAATGATGTGAGAACGTTCAGATGGAATACATAGAACTGTGTCAGTGATGAGTTAATTCTGCGAGAACCAGGAAAAAAATGTATTCGGTGAGCAATGAAACACATAAGAAAATTAATGAATGGAAATTTTTATATTAGTACGTGAAGTGGACAAGTGATTATTGTTATGCGACAGTACTTTTCGATTTGGGATTTGATAATGAGTAGGAAATCAATGAGAAAGAAACATTGCACGGAGAGAGACAATAAAGGAGATCTAAGAGAAAAGGCTTTGGAAATAGCAAAAAGGATGATCGAGTAGAAGAAGAATGGGAAACTGGGAAGGTATAGTTCAGATAAGGCAGTGTTGGGGGCAGATTGTTCAGTGCAAAAATAAGGCAACCCAAGTTTTAAAATGTCAACATATACGGCGACAACGATGACACTGAATATGGTCAGATCGACAAGATCGGAAGTGTCTTCCTGGGACGTGACAACGATACGCAGTGCGTGAATCGTGCAGAGTAGAGAGTACTGATAGATTGCAGAGGACGAACAGAGAGTAAGGGGGAGAAAGTGCAAAGAGTGGACGAAGCAGAGATGAAATGCACGAGGCGATGAACAGGGGGGCGAACAAAGGAAAGACGGACGAGGGCGGAGGGCGGAGGAAGTGGAGCGAGCGTCATGTGGCGAGCGAAGGGGGCGTGGGTGGAGGCGCGTGTTTATAACGGCCATTGAGGCCGCGCATAAAGGCGAGTGGCACGCACGTGCGAGCGATGTGTGTGCGCGGCGTACAGAGGACTTTCCGGGAGACGCACGACAGGGCGCGCTGGCAGGCAGAGGTGGGGCGGGGAGAGGGCGGTGGTGGTTTCGGTGTACGGCGGTCGCGGTGGAGGTTGAGTGGAGATGGTGTAGGGTGAGTGCAGGGCAGTGATAACTGGGTGAGACGGGGGCGGGACCGTGGACAGGGCTAGGGCGGAGCGAACAGCGGACGGGGAAAGCACGGATGCGGGAAGAGCTGTGGCTATTGGCGAGGTGAGTGGGGGGAGTTGGATGGGAGGCGCGGGCGCTGGAGGGGCCGACGGGCGCGAAGTGGAGGCAGGTGTGGGTCAGGGAGTCAGAGCAGGGTGGAATGAGGTGTGGACGAGGACAGCATGGTGGTGAGAGGCGGAGTGCCAGTTGGGCGAGGCGGGGAAGTGGGGTGGCAGAGGCGGGGGGTGGGGTTTGGGCGAGGAGACGGAGAGTGCGGTGAAGATCGGGACGGAATGGACACAGGTGCGGGACCGGGAGTCAGAAATCACGATGGAGTGAGGATACGCTGTGGCGGGAGGCGGCGTGGCATTTGGGCACGGCGAGTGAGTTGGGTGGGAGGGGCGGAGGCGGAGTTTAGACGAGGAGGCGGAGAGTGCGGTGAGGACCGGGACGGAGGGGAGGAGGTGCGGGACCTGGAGTCAAAGACCACGGTGGAGTGAGAAGCGTACGGAGGTGGGAGGCGGTGTGGCAGTTGGGTGGAGGAGTTAGATGGGAGGGACGGTGGCGGGGTTTGTGCGAGGAGGCAGAGAGTGCGATGAGGACCGGAACGGAAAGGGGGCAGGTGCGGGACCGGGAGTCGAGGACCAGGGTGGGGTGACTAGCGTACGGTGGCGGGAGGCGGCGTGGCAGTTGGGTGGGGGAGTTGGGTGGAAGGGGCGTGGCTGTCGGGGGCGGGGCGTGGCTGCCGGCGCGTGCGGCGGCTCACCCTGTTCACCGAGCTCTGTATGGTCCGCTTGACATCACCCGGCGACACGCTAAGGCGTCGGAACAGAATGCATGACACGCTCCCCAACATACGCTATTAGTACGCCACCTAACTCTTCACGGCTTCACTAAGAAGTTGGGATTTCCCGGAAGAGATTGTTGCGAGATTGTCCCGTATCTTTGAAAGGGATCTTGCGCCACGTGCGTGGTTTAATTCCTGTCAATATTGGCTCGCTGTAGGGATACAACTTTGCAGTAAGTCTTCAACAAAATTCTGTAGCAACTTTCAACTTCAAAATACCTCACGTTTCATACCAGTCCAATATACGAAGGGAAGAAATGTAATGTTACAAATTATATATTAATTAAATATTTGTAGTTTGTAGTATTTGTCATTTTAATTATTGTTTGTAATAAGTTTATACTTTTGTTTACTGAGACAAATAATGATTTTAAATACTAATTCCTTGATTTGAATTACTTAATTGAGTCTTAAGACACTGATATTACATAATATTTAAGTATTCTATACTCTATAACAGATATCTGTCCAATATCTTAGAAAACGATATAAACTGAACTTTACGATCGTCACTTGGACACAATGCCGGAGACGGCGCGTGTCGTATCAGCGCGCCGCAGCTCTCTCGGGCCTCTCCCTTCGTTCGAGAAAGGTTTGTTGTTACGGCCGTAGCCGGTAGGCGACGTGATGACCGACAAGGGCGCTGCGCGGCAGTTAACTCGACCGCAGTCGTAATTCAGCAAAGACGCTTCGCCGAGGATACTGCTTTCGCTTTGGGAGGCTTAGGGAGGTCGTTGTCTCCGGTACGCAAAAACCTGGAATCCCGCTAGCATGTCCAAGGATGGCCCTACACATGAAACGGAAGAGGATTGAGAGAGAGAGAATGAGAACGAGAGGAGGAGGAGAAATGGAGAGAGAGAGAGAGAGAGAGAGAGAGAGAGAGAGAGAGAGAGAAGTTGGTAAAGCAAATGTACGAAGAAAGAATGTTAAGAAAATAAAGTCTAAAATGAGGTTATATTTTAAAAATAAGAGATTTAAAGGAAGCAAAAATGCGCGTATTATGACGTAATACCAGCAGGAAATGAGACACAAGACGCGTGCTGGGAATGTGGTAAAATTAATAAGAACGTTAATAAGTTTAATAACGCCCAAAGTGGATTACACTGAAAAAATATATTATGTTGAGATTGCTGTATGCAAAATTGCATTCTCTGATATCTTTATTAATAATGATGAGTTTAATTTGTTCGTTTAAGAGAAATATCAAGGTAGAGGGTAGACTTGCACAAAAAATGAGTTATGGTTATCTGCGGTAAATATATCTGTTCATATCGTAAAATATCTGCTGTCCAGTACTGAGGGTGCTATTTAAAAATTCTGATGAATGGGTCAAAATGTATTCCTTACGTCAAATACACATTGTAACGAATGAGACGCCAAATATATTTCAAAAGCAATTATTTTCGCTGCTAGTGGAACTACTACCTCTGAATTGGAATAGATCTCAAATGAAACGTACATTCTTCACAAATCTGATCTTCCTTTTCCAATGAATTTGAATAAATCAAGAAATAATTAAACGTATTATTGAAAAGAAAAGTTAAAAAGGTACATTAAAATTGAAAGGAAACTATTTATACTTCTGGAAACGAACTATTTCAAAATATATTATCAATCATTAATTTTTAGAGATTTTTTCTACAGAAGAATACAGAATGTTTGACTTTACATTTACTCTACATTTCAAAACCTGAAAGTGTAAGTGTCAATATCAACTACAGATAAATGTGAATCAACTACGATTTGTCGATTACTGTATGCTTCCTCTCACACACTCGTTTCACCCTGACTCTTTCGTATTCCATCTTTCAAGCTCCAGCAGATACGCAATTTTTGCTTTCGCTTTCGCACATATATTTAATAAAGTTTCATGAATATTTAGAGCGCTCTAAAACGTCTATCGCCGCGGCTTAGCTCTGCCTGGGGCAGCGAGCCCCCGCTCCCCGGAGGGTGCGCGCAGCGAGTATATTTAAATGACTCATTTAGGGAGGTTTGTGTGTTTACAGGCAACAACGTGTGTCCGCAATCCTCAGGAAAAACGTTCATTTTTCCTCTCCCTCGCAAACGCCCGCTCGGAAAGGTCACAGCGCTCTGGAAAGCAGAGCAGGGTTTCATTTTACGACCTGACGTCCAGGGAAGCTCGTAATTTGAATCGTAAAGTGCGTCGCCCAGTGGCGGACAGTGGCCGTCGGGAGCGAACAAAGGCGAGGGGGAGGGGGGAGGTGACATAGAAGGGGGGGAGGTCGGAGAAGTGAGCAGAGCCCCGCGACCGGACAGCAAATCCCGCCAGCTTCCTAAAACTAACGCGATCGCCACTCAGTCTCCTAGAAAGTTCCCGAAAGGGCCGATTTGCAAGTCCAGCAGGCGAGCAGGCAGGCGTGCCCGCTCGCAATCGCGGCTCGCTACCGGCGCCGTGTTTGCGTAGGACGGCGTTCGGCCAGGTGTTCCAGACGCTGGGGGGCGGGGCCGGGGCGGTCGCACCGGTGGCGCACACACTTGCGGGGCGGGGCGAGGCGGGGAGGGGTAGGGCGGGGAAGAGGAGGAGGAGGGGCGGCGGCGTGCGGGGTAGAGTCGCGCGAGGTCTCATTAATGCACTTGAGCCGCTCAGCTCTCTCCGGAGCCGGCGGGAGAATTACTCCAGCTTTTCAATGGAAGTGCAAATGCTTGTTGGCGACCGGCAGCATTCAGTCGGCGCGCTGCGCGGGACGCCCCGCCTCCGCTTTGTCGCCGCCCCGCCCCCTCGTGTGTTCGGGCCGCTCGCCCCCGCCCTCTCCCACCCCACCCCCACGGCCCGGCGCTGACCGCTTGCGTCTTCCTGGAACTCCTTGTCCGCGCGATTGGTTTAAAAGCGGATCTCTGGCGTCCCGTGGCGCAGGGCCCAGCGCCTCATTATTTTGAACCATCAATAGCAATGTCGAGTAACTTTGCTTTTCCTTCGTTTTTCGTCATCCTCTTACACGCGCTTAACAGCAACCAGATTAGTCGCACTTCCGTTTTTTACGCCCCTTTCTTTTTCATCCTTTTTCTTGATCTTCTGCTTCATCTTCTTCTCCTTTTTCTTATCCTTTATCTTCCTCTTCTTCTTCTTCTTCTTCTTCTTCTTCTTCTTCTTCTTCTTATTATTATTATTATTATTATTATTATTATTATTATTATTATTATTATTATTATTATTACTATTATTACTATTATTACTTTTTACTTCATCATTTCTTGCTGGGAGGTATTTGGACTGTTTTCACCTTTCCTCCGTTTTAATGATCAATTGCTGTTTTATTTTTGTTCTTCATCACAACGTCCGCTCTTCTGCTTTCTAAGCCTTTCTTTTCTTTCATTAACGTCACTTTTTTACTACGAGAATTTTCTCTTTCGTGAGATTGTGCAACCCGCTCGGAATTTGCTAATCATCTTGCTTACGCTACATTTCCCCTGCAAAAGCATACAAAACTATTCCTTTACAGGGTCAAGGAACACCAATCCACTACTCGCCCCACAGAGAGCAGGCGCCTCCGGCTCCTCATCCCTCGTCGTCGCGTGGCAGCGCCTTCTCTTTCCCTTTCGGACAGAAGACTTCGCCTCCTCCCTTTCGGTCACCGGGGCCGCGACGCCAATGCAACGCGACGCCCCCGCGCCGCCCTTAATTAACGCGTGAAGGATTTTCGGCCGCGTCGCTCCCGCTTTCGCCGCCCCGCCCCCTCCCCAGCCGGCCTTTTCCTCCCGCGGCTTAAAAACGTCGCCCTAATGAAGTCTTGTTCGGCGACTGGGCGCGTCGCCGCCGTAGACACCCTCACGCCCCCGACCCTCCCCGCTTCCCCGCCCCCCTTCCTCTCTCTTTCCGCCTCCCTCCCCACCCCTCTCATCCTCCCCGCCCCTCTCCGCCTATCCCCGCCCCTCCCTATCCCTCGCCGCCCATCACCGCCCTCACCGCACCTCCCTGCACCTCACTGCTCCCTCCTCGCCCTCTCTCCGTCTCATCTCCGCCCCCACCCTTTCCCACTCTTCCCACCTTCCTCCAACTCCTCCCCACCCTCCCCGCCCCTCCTCGGTCTTTCACGCTCTCTCTGTTCTCCCCACCCTTCGCTGCTCCCTCCTCGTCCCCTTTCCGTTCTCTCCCCGCCCCTTCTCGCCCTTCCCTGCTGCCTCCCCGCCCCTCCCCTCCCCATCCCTCCCTGCCCCTCCCTCATCCCCGCCCCACCCTCATCCCAGCCCCTCCCTCTTCCCCGCCCCTCCCTCATCCCCACCTCTCCGACACCTCCCCGTGTGTACCGCCGCGGTGGCGCGGCGCGGTGCGATACGCAATTTCAGACACGTACTTGCGAGCGTATTGGGACCACCTCATTTCCCTCGCGTCGCCCGCTCGCGCTGGCAGCCGCGTCCGCGCCCGATGTACGTGCGGCGTCCGGCGCCGCGCCGGCCGGCCGGCCGGGCGACGGCTGCGGTCCGCCCATAGACACGTTCCCAACGAAGGCGGCCCGCCTGCCAAAGCGCCCGCGGGGACAGGCGGCTCATAAATGGGCGCGGCGACGTGATTTCGCGGCGCGTTGTCTCCCCACCTGCTAATAGACGCGGCGCAGCCGCTCTATTTTAGAAGCTGAATGAGAGAGCGCGTGCTGCTGTCCATAGTGATCAGGACAGCCCAACTAGAGTAGTCAGGACCGGTTATCCATTGGTAATTGCTGTCATAAATGTTGGCCTTTTTCAATTAATAGAAGACTCTATTCAAACCTAACGCAACATGTCCATCTTCTACTACATGCATCTACTATATGCGTATCTATATTTAAGGGAGTCAGGTTTTACAGGCAATAAATTGGACTAGGATCAGAATTTCATTAAATGCTTATTGATTTGCTTACTAAAGCGCGCGATCTTAGTGCGTGCTGTTTTCACAGAACGTTTCGAGAAGAAAAAATAATATACATTAGATTGTTTTAAAATGTTGCTCTAACCGTTAGCCATATTTTATTTCAAATTAAGAATAATTTATATTTTTCTATGATATGTCGGTCAATTTGAGCCAAAATTATACATTCGGCAATTTAGTCTTTGAAAATATAAATCAACTACAACATTCAGTATTTTTCAATATAGATATATCTAAGGAACAAAATTGATTCAAATTTCACTTTTTTGCGGTTCTATAGTATGATTAAGAAAAAACACACATTTAAATAAAATACATCATATCTTGTAACCTAATTGCCCTGCTTTAACATGTGATCTTGGGTTTCCAGGAGCGTATTACGCTTAAATGAATCTGAAATTTTTCACGTAATAAAATACGCCAATGCTTTATTATTACGTTACTGCTTTTTTTTATTTTAATCTTATACACTCTTAGATTCATTCCTGCAAATCTTCTGACGACAGTTTCGACATTTTTTTTACGGAAGTGTATTTGTTCCAGATGATAGGCGTGTCTGTTTTCGCGTTGGCCATTTGGCTGAAGGTCGAGCCCGGCTTTTCTGATTGGATCTCACGTTTGGAGCTCTACAAGATCTACACAGGCCTCTACGTCCTTATGGTGTCTTCTATCCTGGTCATGGTCGTCAGTTTTGGAGGTTGCTTTGCAGCCCTCATGGAAAGCGCCGGCATCATCCTCATAGTGAGTACCTTCACGTTTTGATTTCTCAAATATGAATAATATAGTACTTTTATATGCTTTGGTTTTACGAACTATTTGCGTAATGGTACTGAAGACACAACTCCCTTTTTTATTGATTTCGTTCGGACAAACCTTAATTCTGTTGAAGTGATATGAAACTATTATATAATTCGTATTATCTATACTTTTCTGTAACTGTATCAAGAAAAAAGAAAACTAGATCATCAAAATCAACGTTGCCGAGCAAATGGCATTTAATTCAATGCTCTCTGAGGCTAACTTTGATCAACGTACTGTCAAGGTAATTTAAAGAAGAAGAAAGAGAGAGAGAGAGAGCGATAGCGATGGAGAGAAAGATAAGAGACAAAGGCACGGACAGAATAAGAAAAATGAATAAAGTTGTTTCAAAAAGTTGACAATAGGGAAATAAAAGAAAAGAGAATAGGTATAGAAGAGAAAAATATTCAGTAGGAACAGGGAGAGAGGAAGTATCGTAAGAGAGAAAGGTTGGAACAATAAATCAATATTGTCGGGAAAATGCTATGTATACATAACATTTTACAATATATAATTAAAGTTGCATTTCTTTACAACACATCATATTTTTTAACCAAATTCCTTTACATTTAAATACACAACATTTAATCTGATTTCAAATATCGCGGAGTCAGTGGCTTTTGCTCCCCTCTTTACGACTGGCATGCTTGCGAGAAATCAACACACGGGAGATCGTTTCCTGGAACAAGGTGTCCCTGCGCCCTCGGCTAGTACCCCTCCACCTCGCGAACAAGCGTGTTCCCTGCAGCGAGTGCTCTCGGCAACGCCAGGTGCGCGCCGCCCCCGCACTGCAGCACTCGTACCAATTTCCGAAGGAGGGAGCACACGATCACCGAGACCACTTGGGACGGAGCTGTTCACGGAGGGGTTTCCCTTCTCAAAACTATGAAATATGTCTGAATATATTCATGTAAGTGAATGTGAAGGTCACGACATACAGGCAATATTATTTTATTGTCCTGAATGGTGCAGACTTTGTTTCATTTTTTCGTGCTATCAACCAATTGTTTTGTTATTTACGAATATTTGTCTAAATTCGGTGATTACTGCACAAGTATGTGGAAATCCATGTGAATAGGTAAAAAACTGGCCGTTTTAATGTCTAAAACTACTGAACAATTTGCACTGAAAATTTCTTTTTACCTATCAATATTTGTTTGTCAATTTCAATGATGCACTGATTGGGAATATAAAACGAAGAATTATGAAAATGGTTTTAAAAGTAATTTCAATAAATTATTCTGGATAGTGCGTATTCCTTAGTGTTAGTTCTTGTACTATCAACTGCAATTATTATTATAGTTTATATTTATTCTATCATAATAAATGAAATTATTAACATAAACCTAATAAATTTCACATGTATATAGCCTGCAGAAGTAAATTGTTGCTAAACATAACCACCTAAAAAGATTTTCCAAAAAGTAACACGATCAATGCTCAAGAATAAGAAATAAAATACTCTCACTTAACACTACAATATATTATTATTATTTTAACAAAAATTGTCTTCATGAATACTGCATTAACAACGTATAATATACGAACACTACAACTGTTCTTCCCATACCAACAATATCAAAAAACTTGCTGTTCCGAAACGCAACACGTGAATAACTAATATTTTATTTTTAGTTGTTAAAACGCCCTGTTTCCTCCAACTTTTTATTTGCGTGTTTCCTTTGCGTGAATCACTAAAGATGTGAATGAGCTGGGTGTTTGGACAAGTTCTTACACAAATTTTGCGCAAAAATAAGAGATATCTGATAATCATCAGAATTACCTGCGTTTTTACACCCGATATTCGCCTGACGTTTATATGGCATGTCATACGAAATTTGATAGACACATCTTTGTCCTAATTTCGAAAAATAATATCCAGTTTCTTTGCTGCTGCAGTATGGCAGTATGAGTATGTTGGTTATTTAAAATTATTATTATTTTAATCTGCCTGCATAAAATATTAAAACCAAGTGCAATGTAAACCCAAACAATATACTGAAAAGGAGAGAATTTTCCAGAATTCATAGAGCAAATATGGACAATATATTAGAAAATAAAAGTAACCTCAAATTGTTCGCTGCTAAGGTTGCACGTATTTGATTCGAAAACCTAAAAAATATTTTACCGAAATCAAACGAGAGTAGTAACAAGCACGCGTTTAAATGCTTAAAATCTGACGTGACTGATACAAGCTGAAAATATAAATCTCAACAACAAAGATGGAGATGAATAAAAAACGTATACTCGCCTCCGAGAATTTCATGTGTAAGACCGCACACATAAATCCCCTCTTGGTTCACGTAGTTCCCTCTTTCAAGAACAACGCGCCCCACGCGGGAGTACAATAACCTCAAGGCGAACGTGCAAAAGGACTGCACCTGTCGCAAACATACAGCAAAGAAACATATATTATTCCGCAATCTCGTCGCCCTAGCACGCTCAGTCGTGAAGCAGCCATTGAGCTGCGTGTATGGCGGCACACACGGTCCCGCGTGTGATACCATCTCGTCACTGCCTGCCGTCTCGCAGCGGCGATAGCCGTCCACCAGGGCGCTTGAGAAGTCACAATTCCACGTGGGGCGCCCGGCTCGGCCTCTCCCTTTCCGCGCTGAGAAGAGGAGGGAGGACTATACCCTGCAACGCGCGGGGTTTCGCCCTCCTCCGGAGCCGCGTGTTTCTTTCCGTGAGGCGCGAGGGAGGCGATGGAGGCCAGAGGGGTGACAATGTCTGAGGAAACGGAAGCAGACTCAGTGGGAGGGCTGAGTTGATCCCCGTGAGATACGCAAGTCGGACAAGGGTGGAGAAGTATGCGTCATTTCTAATGGCGAAGACAATGGGAACGCCGAAGATATGGATTGTTGGTTGGTTAGTGATTCCGGATGCGTCAACAGCTTTGGTCATTAGTCCAGTAAGTGTAGTGCATGCTTTTTCCTCTGGTGATGGCGGTGATCTTTCCCCGCTGGATGGTAAGATCCGGCGCCGACCTACCGGCGGTTTCCCCCTAACCAGGACTCTCCCACCAGCGGGGCACAGCCCCAGCCCGAACAAGCTCTAAGCTCCCGACCGGCCTCCTGGAATATGTGGTCGTGTAGTGCATGTTAGTATAAGTTTATGTGCGTGTGTGTGTAGGGGAGAGGGTAGGACAAGGAGGGGTAGGAAAGGTCGCGCGCGGTCCGTGACCCGTTTGATAGGGTACTGCTCCGGCATTCGTCTGG
Source organism: Teleogryllus occipitalis (assembly GCA_011170035.1). Taxonomy (NCBI): domain Eukaryota; kingdom Metazoa; phylum Arthropoda; class Insecta; order Orthoptera; family Gryllidae; genus Teleogryllus; species Teleogryllus occipitalis. The sequence goes on from BLKR01003817.1 coordinate 78,906, forward strand.
TGTTGATCCACGGAAAACTACCGATTAGAGCAGGCGGTCGCTAGATTTCTCCTCCAGACAGCGACTGAATTCGACCCAGCTGAAAAGCCAGTGTCGAAAATCCTGCCACAGTCAGGGCTCGAACCTAGGACCTCCCGGTCAGAGGCGCTGCAGTGACATCAGTTAATGCACTAAGCTACCGCTTCCGATGAATATATGGAGATAATAGATTTTCCTAGTTCGTATATCCAGCTGACTGCCGGTTACACTTTACGTCCCAAAGCGGCGCGTATTCGACCATACGCCAGAAACTAACACCCTTGCGGTCATCTTTGATCTAGGGTAAGCAGAACGCGAGGCCCTCCGCGACAATACGTGCGTGAGACACAGGGAACAAACAACCATGCCCAAGGCGGGACTCGACCCATGAACCTTCGGACCGAAGCGCTTAGTCAGTACACTCTCTTAGCCACTTCGGCCATCCAGGTCGACGACATCATAGTAATAATGTTTATTTATTTATTGTAGTTTAAAGGTCATTGAATTCCTATGTTTTTTACGGGCCGTGAATGATGATATAATGAGTACAATGGATGGCGGCAATAATGATGATAAGAATGAAGAAGAGATGATGCAATGAGTGGCAACGGAAATGAGAGAATTCCCGGAAAACAAGCCGAGCTCACGCTTCGTCCACCATTTACTTCATATGGATAATCCGGGGAACGAATCTGGTTCCTTTCTAAGGGGAGTCGACCCTTTCTGATAGTGGGGATGAAATGTAGAGGCGGTAGCATATATAACACAGGCACACACACAACTATTGTCCTCATTACCAAGTCAATGTTTACTTCCACAGAAGTCTCTCTGTTTTCCGGCAATACTACTTGTTCCACTACTGCCAATCTTTCTCTCTTTGCCTCGAGTTGCGTCTCCGAGATAAGGAAACAGAGCAAACGCCTTTCTTCATTTTTTATCTACCGCTGACACTTTCGCCTTCCTAAATTTTATCTACAAAATCGCATACTCTGTTCTAATTTATTTTTCGCATTTCATAGAAGAAATCTTTTCTGTCTGCCTCTGCCGATTACTACAACCATTGCACCAAAATCACCACCATTTCATTCTTACCAAAGATTTTCCGCACGTTATTATTAGTGAAGATTCAAGAATGTGTAACTAAACAACGCATTATCTGCTGCCGCATATTGCGAAGGATCTACGCAATAATTCTGACACCTATTAATAGCACTGGCACACACAAAAAATGTGTGAGACGCTATTCTAATCTATGCGTATATTGCTTTTCTTCTTGAAAGATTATTGTAGTTTTTCAATAATATTTTGGGGGATCTGCAATCTCGAGACCAACATCCCTGAATCTGTAGTAAGTAGGTGAACGAAACTACTATATTGGTTTTGATTCTGAGCAGTATATTACAGAAGATCAAAATTATTATGTAAGTCCGGAAACACAAAAGTGAAACAAAATTAATACATTATAATGGAAATTACATTATGTTAATGATAATAAGTTCATATTACAAATGGAAGTAAAAGAGCTCATAGCTGTTGGATACTAAAAATACTTGTATATAAAATCTGAGATATTCCAGACAGTATGAGAAAAAAATCTCCGCTGAAAGAAAATAGTTAATAGTAATACGATTTTATTATCATTAACAATCAGTCAGACACAAATTGTCTTTTTATGCAATAGATGGTCTTGACAATTTTGACAATTTAATAATGTGCAATGATCAATTTCTTAAATATTACATTCTGTATTTACATTCAATTCATCAATAATAAATATAAGACATATCAATTCTACAAGAAATAATTAAATATCGAGTATATTGTGAAATATTTGGTCATCTGTTCGATATTTTTACTATGGCTAAATCTGGATTCTATTTACAACAAACATCTCTCTTATCTAGGGCTTTTATCCAGCCGACAGCCGGTTACCCTTTACGCCCCGATGGGACGCATATTTGACCATACACTAGACACCAACACACTTGCGGGCTCCTCTGATCTGGGGGTCAGCAGAACGCGAGGCCCTCCGCGACAACACATACATACAAAGTCAAGGGACAAACAGCCATGCCCAAGGCGGGACTCGAACCCGCGACCCTTCGGACCGAAGCGCTGAGTCGGTACTTGCCCTTAGCCACCTCGGCCATCCAGGTCGGCACAACAAACATATAATATTAATAATATTACACATACACGCGGATGTCTATGTTCAGCTACTTATCGAAAAATCTTTCCATCTACGGAGCTATCGTAATATAATTCCCCTCGAAACACGGAGTCCATTTTAATTCAAAATTCCAACTACTACATTAGTAAAATCTACAATTACAATTCATTAATGCTATTTAAACAATAACAAACTATCAGATTAATCATTAGCTCCCGCCTCCCTATCATTTATCTGAAAATCCGTTCGCACCTCACCGCTTACGAGTGTACGCTTCAATATCTTTCAAGAGACTGATTCGTTGCGTCCTCTTACAAGATCACGGCTTTCAATGCCCTCTCCACACCTTTTTCATGTAATGTGCAAAAGGGTTCGGGGCCGTGTTTCTCCATCAGAATAGCGCTATGCTACCGAGCATGGAATACTACACTTTGTTGATCGGTTGTCCTAACAACTCGTATTCTTTGAGTTTCAAGCTTGCATACAATGCCATTATTACTAATGCTGGATGCCGATTTTAGCATTCAAATTAAACCTGGGATTCTTGGCTTACCACAATATTCAATATTTTTTCTTAGCTTAGGCGTTGCATTTTCCATGGCACTATCCTGTAACAAGCCCAAGAAGTGCGTCATATTACTCAGGGCTGCAGCAACACCATTATTACTGTTCCCACGAACACTCGTCTGTGTCTCTACAATAAATATACTTCATCATATACAATATGGTTTATTTTTACTCTTGTTTTTACTTTAAGAGAACTCAGTTAAGTGATTAAATCATCCATAGATTCACAAAAAAGAAAATCTTCCGGATTTTATACTTCTCCATTGCAGTTCTGAAGTAAATCCGATAAATAAAGATGACAAGTCAGCAGTGGGAGCCACAAATCCTGGCAAACTTCATCTACGCTCGCCAAGAAATCAATACGAATTTAAAGTAGAATTGACAATTGATGTCTGCTCCAACTCAAGAACCAAATCTTCTCAGACTTTTAGCTAATAAACCACATTTCGGTGTGATTGATGTTGTCGCGTATTCAATCCTCAAATAAAGTTTTAACGAGACTAGAACACAATACGCAGAACGTTTGATAAACTTTGATATCAATGTTGGAATCTTTAAAAGGAAACACAAATCCAATAACTTCCCACTAAATCGACATTTCCTTTAAATCAGATAAGGTCGCGAACGATACAAATCAATTTCTCGCGACTTATAAGTTCGGAAATGCAGATGTCTTGTTAAAAAAAACTTTAAACAGCCAATTTCCAGGAAACGTCGATGGCAGTAAAGAAAGAAGAAAACGAAAGAACGACTCACTCTTTTTCCGACCAGTGCGCTCACAATTGTGCCCTTTAGTAGAAAGCGATTTATTTACCCACATCAGTTATGTAGCTACAGTGTAGTGCCGTCAGGTGGTTCGAAATACCAACTTAGAAAGGATATCATGAATTCCGAACAAACGACTGACGGCAGCAATCAAATAAAAATTATTTAAACCATTAGTTTTAATTGTTGCATAAGTAAATCGCAATAAATCAATGTAATTGTGCACTGAAATAGTGAATAGTGCCTGTTTCAATACAATTTTAATAATTACTGTATAGTTAAAAACGTTTCTGAAAGCGAAGCCAATTTACGAGTTAAATTTTAAATTAATTCAACTGATACCAAAACTATCGTTATTAGAGAGCCTTTTCTGCAGAAATTTAGAGACATTTATGTCTTTTATATTGATTTTGAGGTTACCGAATTATCAATTCACTTATTTTGCGTGTAATAAAATTAAAGAACAATGTAATAACAAGTATTCAAGACTTAAAGAATTTGAAGAAAAGAAATTCTATTATTTATAATTACACACCTACTAATTTATATACAGTGACTTATGATAGATAAATGGAATTATGTAAAATAGAAAACGGTTTTTTATGTTTCCTCATTAAATTATTTGATGATAATCTAAAAACGATCACACAAGGAATTCTCGAAATGGTCACATCACAAACTTGTAGCTTCACTTTCACGTTGAGCTTCATCTCCTTTTATTCACTGTGCATACATTCAGTTGAATAATGAATAATTTTTTTAAAATGAGCATTAATGGCAACATTTTTTGGTCGACAAGACATTTTCTCTTCCACGTAACATCATGAAATGCATCGAGAACAATCTACAGATTTAATTTGATAGCCGATGAAATAACTAAACTTTCCACTCGTCTCGCTTCTGTCAAACTCAAGAAAATGTGAATATGTAGTACGCGGGCCCCTTTAATGTGTATTCCAGCGCCCCCATATTCTTGTTACGCCTCTGATGCGCTTCACTGGTTCCCCAGAGTCAGGGGCAGGAGCGACCAACATCAGGCGGATTAGGAATCCTCATGAAGTTAACAAACTACAGGACCGGAGAGAGCACGTTGCATATTTAAAGAGATTTCTTTGAAGTGTATAAAAGGCTTTCGAATTATTTCAGAATCAAAGCTTGATCCGACATGCGATGCAGAATGTCGGGACCGCCAGTCCTGCCGCCACTGACTCTCAGATCCGTCGGTCCTTGCTAGAAGTACTTCACGTGGCACTAGCAAAGCGGTCAGAATATTTTCGCAGGCTGATGTATGTCATCGTGTGTCAGCTATAAATGAAAGAAAGATTCATAACATACATTTTAACGTACAAATGCGAAAGCATTTATGCCCGGACATTATATAATAATTTAAAAACATTCACTCTTTATATTTAAACTAGTATACAACAAGTATCATGTATGAGGGAAAACATTTTTCACGCAATAATTACGGTCCTTCATGTTATAGATGTTATAACTCCACTGTAACACTCATTGGGTGTTTTAAACGAATCATAGTTCTGCCTAGAATTGAATTAAAGGTTCGTTGCTATTTATAGATTCGCACATATAATACATTTGGAGAAACTTTTATACCATAAAATGTTAAAACAACGAGAGCGTTTATAAAAAGAAAAATATTGTTAAAAAGCATTCAAATTTGGAATATAAATGTCGGACACGTACGATTCAAATAAACAAAAACCTATACAAGTATATTAACGAAACGAATGAAATACTATTCCAATTTCATTAAAGTTTAATTGTAGTGATAGACGTGTTTATCAGATAATGATTTCATCAACGAGTGACAAAACAATAAAGTACATTTTAAAACACTACAAGAGTGTACATTTATTTGACACACAAACAGATAAAAATATAGCTTCAAATCTCAATTAGCTTTATCACACAAACAAATAAAAATATAGCTTCAAATTTGAATTAGCGATTTACAAAGAGAAATCACTATTCCGGGAATCCACGCAAAGAAATATACTTCATCATGGAGATTAATAGGTTATTGAATTTTATTAATATGCGGGTTAGAAATCTGAACAAATCATATCAACAGTTTGTCATACATCAGTTTATCATATTCAGATAATATATTTAGTGTTTGTTCATATTCTAGAAAATTAATTGTATATGTTGTGCAATGATAAAAAATGATAGTAGAATTTATAACTGAATTTTCACCTGAAGCCAATAAAAAGTAAACCACATTATTTTAAGCTTATGACCCATGACTGAAAATGTCCAAGGATTTTATTACGAACGGAATTTCATAAATACTCTTGCATTGTATCTATATAATAAATCGCGTAAAATAGTTTCTGATTTAAAAGACGGCCCAAAAATGCTTGTAAGAGTGCTGACGTGTGATGGTAACGCATGTGCAGAGCACCAACTTTCTCCGCGAGTTGCTTCCTAAGCAGAACTGAGCGCCAGCGTAAACCATCGGAAGCTAGGGGCGTACCGCAAGCCTCCTCCCGCTGTGCCACACGAGTCGCGTTGCCCGTCGCCTAAACAGATGTGGCCCCGCCCCGCCCCACGTCCCCCCACCCCACCCCGCCCCACCCCGCCCCGTCCCGTCCCGCCCCGCCCCGTCCCGCCCCACCCCGCCCCGCCCCACTCCGCCCCACCCCGCCCTACCCCACCCTACCCCGCCCCATCCCGCCTCACCCCGCCCCGCACACCTCAGTGCCACCCTGCCTCACCCTCACTACGTCGACACAGCTCGCTCTGAACTGGCTCGCCCCGCTCCGCCCCGCCCCGCCACTCCCCTCCCCGACCCGCTCCACCCACTCCCCTCCCCTCCCCTTCTCGTCCCGCCTCTCCCTCCCCCACTAACCATCAAGCTGCCCCGCACTTGCAACCTCATCCGCTCCCCGCCCCTCTCCTTGCCTTGCTCTTACTGCGTCGCTTCACCCTGTTTCGCCTCGCCCCACCCCTCCTCCTCCCCCGACCCACCCCTTCGGCGCTCACCCCCTTGCCGCCCAGGCCCCCTCCCCCAATAGCACCAAGGTGCCCCGCCCCTCCCCGACTCATTTTGCACCCACCCTCCTCGCCCCGCCCTTCCAAGCGCCGTTCTTCCACCCACCACTCACCCAGCCTTGCTTTCACTACATCGCCCCGCCCCGTCCGCCAGGCCCACTAGCTTATCAGCTTACGAGCAGGCGACGTGCGCGGGCGGACGGGCGTCGGACGCTCACCCGCGCGCGAGCGTGCGCCGCGGAAGTTGTTCGCCCGCCACAATAGAGCCCAACTACGGAGTCTGGCCGGTGTGGCTCGGCGCCGCGCGGCGGACAAGAGCACTCGGGACGCGGCTGGGCGATAGAGTGCGCGTCCCTCGCACGGCAGCCACGCGGCCGCCGCCCCCGCTGCCCCCGCCGTCCCCGCCGCCCCCGCCGCCCCCGCCGCCCCCGCCGCCCCCGCCACCGCCGCCGCCGCCGCCGCCACAGCGCCGCCGCGGCTTTTAGGCTATCGCACTTCCCGATCCACGCAGCTCTGGCCTTCTCTCTAACCGCGCTGCCCCGCCCCCACCCGCGTCGCTTTGCCTCACACGGCTCCATCAGCAGTTCACAAGCCGCGTTCTACCCACGTCCCCATCCATCGGGCGCCGCTCCTTGACTCGCTCCTCGACGAACCCTTCCCTTTGCCCCGCCCCTGACCGCAACCTCACGCCCACCGCTCCTCTACCCCCCGCCGCGAGCGAGCGCAGAACTATCCTCTACACCCTGCCCCGCCCCGTCCTGCTTCTCCTAGTTTGATTATTTTCCCGGATGCGTCTTTAGTCTCGTAAATGTGGGGAATGTTGTATCGCAAGAGGTGGTAGGGTTTTCACAGCTACAATGTGAGATTCAACGCCGACATACACGTCGGATTGCGAGGGGTACACCTACCCAGTATCTCCGCTAGGGTGGCACCGCTCCAGCTCCAAATTCTCGACTGGTGTCCTGACATGTGTGGTAGGGTACGACATCTATGTAAAGTGTGTAAGAGGAAAGGAGCGAACGAAAAGGAGAGGAAGTTCTCTTAGTTCTCCCCACCCCGCCTACTATACCACACTGAACCCACTATATTGGTCCTCCCCTCCACGGTCGCATACTGCCTCATTTTCCATTCTAGAGTCCGTGCCTTGCACCCGTCCCTATTACTCTCTATGACACAGTAGCGTTTCGTGAAGAACTCACGTCACTCCAGTTTGGCAAAGGCAACTGTCACGATAATATCCTTCACAGAACTCGTGCTCTTGCGAACGTCAGCGTCCCATCTGGATGTAGAAGTTGTGTAAAACAGAGGATGCGCGGGTCTTGTTGCGCACAATGGGAGTAAAACATCGAGAAACGAAGGATGTAATGGATGTAGTTGCAGCAACGGAAGAAAAGCACCAAGAACGTATTCATAACGCAATAGATAAATGATGTTGCCGCAAAGGAAAACAAATAGGTTTTACAGTGAAGATGAAAAATTGAGTGACAAAAGTAAGGATTATTTATGTAATAAGTCGTCCATGTTATTTTAATTTACACTGCATCATTTGAGTTCTGCATTCAGTATCAGTGAAGCAACACACAGTACGTCAAATACCAAAACCCTGTTACTGCTGACGGAAACATTGAGGATAAAATAATAAAATGCAGGGAGTACGAAAACAGCAAACAGACCGATTACGTACTTATAACAGAAGGCGCACATGACTATAGGTATTCATGAGTATTTCATAAAAAAAGATATCCCTTGGCGTTGGCGAAACGACAGCTGAAGAGACTTTAGCACCTTCAGCGGACAACGTTGACTCCAATGAAGCCACCGGCGATAGCGAAGGCCGAAGGGGCAGCGAGAGTAAGCGGGGACGTGGGAGAGCTTTGTGCGTCGCGGTAATGGCCAGGACTTCCTTGCTGCGGCATGGAGACCGCAACAGACTTCCGGCATCCAACCGGAGGCGGCTCGCCTCTGCTCCCGCCGCCGCGCCCACACCACTCCACCCCCGTCCCCAGCTCGCTGCCTCGCCCCGCCCCCCGATGACCCACCGCCTCCGCCACCCCGGCCACCAACGCCACCATAATCGCCCGTCATGACCAACCTCTCCGCCCCTGCTGCCCTCACTACCCTCGCCGCCATCACCGCCCTCACAGCCCTTGCCGCCCTTGCCGCCCTTGCCGCCTTCACCGCCCTCATAGCCCCTACTGCCCTCACAGTGCTTTACTGCCCTCAGCGCTCCTACCTTCCTCACCGCCCCCGTCGCACGCACCATACTTGCAGCCCGCACTGCCCACGCAGCCCTCACTGCCAGTTTGTGCAGAGCAATTTGTTTCCTTTCCTATCCAGACTGTATGTTAGTTATTGTTGAACTGCAGGTATAACATTTCTTTAAAGTAATTTCACTGTGAAATATTAACTTTTACGTTTGGTTATACGGTTGGTTTGCGTGTAGTTTTCTGCGACTTGTAATGAAGCAATATGGTGTTTTAGGATAATTCAAAATTCATTATCTATGAAATTACGTCGGTAAATTTCTTTTGCACTTTTTGCCAGACGACCGTTTTCACCTGATTGTCGCTGATTTACAAATATACCTTGGATATAAATGTTAAATGTTTTGCATTTAATGATCTAGACAATATAAACATGTCAGTTACTAACATCCCTGACGTTTTTAATCCAACCATCAATATATTATAAAACAATTAGAGGGGAAAAGTATTTTTGTGCGCATTTGAACTTAACTAACACTCGTTTTCAAAGATATTTTATTTAAAATATTATTGAGTTCCTCTTTGTTTTAAATTATAATTAGAAGAAGCCTAAAAAATGTTGCTTTAAAAATTGCGAAGATTCCAGTTTTAGGAACGTTAGTAGTAAGTACATATAAGTGGCACAGAATATTTCAATTTGAAATATTAATATATTTAAAGTATGTAGTGATTTGTTTTCGGTGTTGTTTTAAATTTTCTTGTTAATCGTCCAAGAATTCAATTAATTAAGCACAGTTTTATCTTTACAAACTTAAGAACATTTTTGTTAACTAGCATATTAATGTACCATAGCCCGCTCACACACTTAACAGACATAAGTCTCTAATGATTTATAACTCCTTATCGCTGATGGACATTTTCCATCCATTTTCCTTTAGTGTGAGAGACATTACCCCGAAGCCCTTGCCCACATTACGACGAGGCTCGACAATAGCGCCATCACCTCTGTGCCAACCGCGGGTGCGCATACGCCACGCAATGCACGCGACCATTGTCAAGGAGCTGCAGGGGGCCGGACGGCGCTCGTCAAACCTATTCTAGGGAGGTGCTCACGGAGTTTGCAATGGCATCACCAGACCAGACCTGAATAACCGCGCTCTGCTTATATGCACTTACTGTAGATAACGCGCAAGCGATGCCTCGCAGATAAACAGTTTTAGTGTGAGCATATGAACATGGCATATCTCGCGAGAATGTACGAACTGATAGACCATTGACGAAGTTGGTTTTATGTGGCTGTAAACTAAAGTTACAATTCTTTCATCTTTAGAACTATCAGAATTTGTACTACACAAATATGGTTTGATGAGACATTTTTAAAATATCACTGTGTGACTAATAATGCCAGTTATAATATTCTGCACATCATTTACATCATAATTCAAAACATCGTTTCCTATAATACATGAAAGTAACTTTCTAAGAACTACAATAAGTACGGAAAGTAATATAATCATAACAAGATATTTTATTACACACATATTGGAAATCAAATACACATAATTGTGCAAAAAACACAAGAATACACCATAAAGCATGCAATATTTTTGGTGACGATGAATACATAATAAAACTGCACAATATTCCCAACGCCCTTAACGTCATCGTACATCTTAAAAGGAAAGTAGACGTCTCGTAATGTTTAAGTGAAATTTACGAGGTTCGCTCACCGAAGGAAATTACGAGACTTGCGCTTTTATAATCCAATAACTGCGTGTGCGTGGCGCGTCATTCCCACGCACCGGGGCGATTTACGGGACGCCGTCCGATATATATATCACGCGCGTAAAAGACCAAGGCAGTGTGAGCCCCGTAAAACTGGCCATCGTACCTACAGCTCTTTCACAGAAACGGCGGAAGTTAGGAATCCTGAACTGGGGTTCATCGTATTAATGTTCCTCATTACGATAGCAAAGTAGGGAATAAAAATGAGGACGTAGTAGAAGTAATAAAAAGAAGCGGGGGAATGAACTTATCATTGATGTTAGTTCATTTAATATAGAGACTGATTGTGGGAAGGAAGAACAACCTACCGAGAAATAAGTACTGTAAGCCTGTAAAGTCTGATATCGTTTCTGTGAGGTATTGGTGAGTCCGAAGTTTGTTTCAGTTCTTCAACCCGAGGGAACTAAACTGTAGTCCCAACCGAGGCGTATTTTAGACGTAGGCTAAGTTCGTATTATCCATTTCTATTAGAAACTTATGTTAAAAAACTACCGGCATCTTTGTTCCGCTTTACATTTCTGATTAACTCTTTGTGTACTACTTTGAATGTCGTAAACAACAATCTCCGTATCTTCAAATGAAAGAAGAATCATAATGGAAACGTCATGCATATGCATCAATTTTACTTACGATCTATCTGATTAAGGACAAACATGTTCGATATCCTTAATGTCCACTGCAGATTGTTTCACATTAATGTTTAATTGTTGGCTGAACAAACACGTTTCGGATCTTCTAAAATGAAATGAAGATGAGTTTCGGTGGAAGTTTTACAGCAACATCTCACGCAATTATACCTCCTGGCTCTACACGAGCAGTAGTGGACATCTCTGCTAGTGGACATAGCTGCCACACGCCGTCCGACCTCGAGGACGCCCGGCGCGAGGCGCGGGTTGGCACAGACCGCCAGCCAATCAGAGCGACCCCTCCGCCAATCACGGTGCACCCACCCCACACGGCCGCCCAGGCCGGACAATATTTAATACCCGACGCACAACATCGCGATCTCAATGCCCTGATGAAGCCTGCGACATGTCAGGCGAAACGTCGGCCTCTCAGACCACTACGCGGCGTCACCCGGACAGCGAAGACGTCATATCTGCTAGCAAGTGGTAACATTATCTCGCGTACAGTTGTTAATGACCTTTTTCGAATGCGTTGCTTGTCATGGCGTCTAATTATTTATAAGGTCACCGGGAAACAAGAGTTTCCAAGTAGAAAACGATTTACTTGTGGTTCAGAAACTCGCTACAGCAGAGGTCGTACAGCAAGTCGTGACTAGGAAAATTAGTATTTGCCTGTCCGGGATACACCGCGTCCTAGGCATAGATGCCAACGTTTCGGCCGCCATTTTGCTACCTTCCTCAGGGCAAAATTCCGCGCCTATGCCTAGTACGCGGCGGACAGCCAAGTATTTACTGATTTCGGTCGCGTAACCCTACGATCTTTTAGGAATATCAGGCACACATGTGTTTGCTTATGTAGGATTTTAAGAATGGGCAGGTCAAGATCGGAGAAGGCATTATTCTGGATGAGAATTCTAGAGAACGACTTAACCCATTCTTTGCTTTTTCTAGTATTAATTTCAAGTTAATAAGAAGCTGAACCTCAAACAACGGACCACGCCGACATCTTCCCCAGCCTTTCCCTACTCCGACTCCGAGGGCCAGGTCATGGGCCCTACTTATCCCCAAACTAACGTTATCATTTATCCTTAAATGTACTTACACGACGCGAATATCAGATTTAAGAGCAAATTAGGTTTTATCGCCATGGGAGAAGAAGAATTCATGTAAAATATAAAGGTACTCTATGTGATATTAAGTAGAATCAAATTATATTGCCTATGCTTTTCTCGGTAATGTAATGCTCCCTCGGTAATATAAAGCTCTACAGTTTGTATTACATGAAATGTGGCAAAATGTTTAAAGACAATTGATGGAATGTGTGTGTGTGTGTTTCTTTTAATTTCTTCTTTCTTTTCTTTTCTTGGCACTGGTGAAGAAATTTGCCAGTGTGATTCCACATCTGAATGTATCCTATTGGTGTACCGCAGTACACAAATGTTGTACATGTTGCCTACCTTAGCAGTTTTTGGATTCAATTTTGGAGATCAGAATGCAATTTCTACACGATTTGAATTTTCTTCACATATACTTTGGTGATAATTATAAAACCAATACATAAAATTAAAATTTGTATTGACTTATTTTATTAATTTTTTTAAATTCAATTTTTGAAGGTGATTGTGAATTAACCAATATCTTGGTGTAGAATCATGTTCTTTTAGAACCACGTCAACGTAGTATTGTGTTTAAACACGTTTAAATAACATTCAAATAATAAATGAAGATCTATTTGACCTTTTTTGTTGATGTAAATAATAAACGTTAAACACATCCACCGATTCCATTTAACATTCGTAATATACTGTTCTACGGAGGTACATTTAGAACAATGGACTAGTCATTACACCAATTAAATTTACCTATATTTCCCTTTATCCAAATTTACATTTTTTAATGTAACGGGAAAATACAAAACATGAAAATGAATAGAACAATACCACACAACACTGGTGAAAGGATTTCAATGGAATGAGAAATGTTAACGAGAGCAACATCACTACAGAAGCTTCATATCACAGTTTCATTACATTTCAAAGGAAAATATCCGCTGAAAAAACTCAAAAAACAATAGATCGAACAAAAATATTCATTCGAAACTTGAAGTCACACAACTTCCCCTATCCGCGAGCGTCGATCTCATTTCCCGCGAACCCATTAGTCAGGATCAAAGCGAGCTATCCAGCAGCCTTTCCAGCGCCGGAATAAACTCAGTGCTCGGTTGGCAGCACTGAGCAGCGTGCGCACGTGGTCGCATTCGCGGTTTGGCTCGCCCCACGCTTGGCCTGTACTCCGTGGCCTTTCGCGGCGTGACCTGGCTCCCTGGCCTGGTATTACCTTCAAGCACACTTCGCCTGGACGATCTAGGCAGATGCCTCGGGCTCAACCCCAGAGGGGACTACAGATGATAGTTACATGACGGGCAATTTTTAACTAATTTACTAGTTATAGAGGTTTTTAAATATATTTATTTAATTCCAATTTTAATATATTTCGAATGTTGGAATATTAATTATAAATAAGTTGAAACTATGAGACAAAATTGTACAACAAATGGTCATATTGCGAGACGTGCAAGAATACGAATGACGTTCCCCATGTGCTGCTTTATTGTTTTGTCTAAAACGGAGGGGATCCAATTTTTTGATTGATTATGGACCCTAAGTCTTGACGTCTGACCGTGGTTACTGCGTCGCCGTAACATTCTCTGCCTTGCCTCTCCTCTCCGCCTTTCTACCAGAACCCACAACTACTCATTTTTCACTTTTTCCATCGCACCCAGCACCCACAAAACATTTCCCTTCGGTCAAATCCTCGTCGTTTTCACGCCCTGTTCCCTGCAATGCTTTTCTCTCCTATCTCTCAAAATTCAAAGAGTAGAATGAGAAACACGACAGGTACAACATTTATTTATTAATTTAGATATAAAACATCATTTGATAGAGATTTTGAACTATATAATACATCAACGTTTTAAATTAGAAATTGCGATAAACTTAAAAAAATTAAAAAACGAAAAATTCTAAAATAAATTTGTAAATATTTAATGTAGTATCTATAAACGTGTATAAGTGTAAATACATTTAATATCTAACTGTTAGCCTTCTCGGTCAACTGGAGAAGACTAACATAAATCAAATTCATTTATCTCCACCCTGCTCACAGTCATGTTCCCCGACTGTTCGTCCTTCCAATTCTACTCTCTGTCTCTCTCCACTTCTAAACCCACCTCCCCATTCACCTCCCCGCTTTACTCCTCGCCCTCTGCCCCGCCCCCGGGGTTCTTGGTGTGGCGAGACACAGCGGAGCAGACGGGGAACGGAGCGAGCGCGGAGGCTACACGAGTGGGCGCGCGCTGCCAGCGGCAGACGTGTTAATACGCGCAAACAACGGGCTCTCTCGGCGCGCCGCCGCCCGCGGAGCAGCCGCCGCCACAGGCACGCGGCTCAGGCGCAGCGCCCGAGGAGGACGCCGAGCACGGCGCGGCACGTCCGCGCTCTGGGGGCCAAGGCCACTCGCCCCGCCTCTCAGAGGGCGCCGGAGACCCGGCGGGAATGATAGGAGAAACTTAAATTTAATTTCAGTTTAAGTCAGATAAATTTAATTTAATTTAGTTATATAAATTTAAGTTAAGTTTAATTAAGTTAGATAAATCTAAGTTAATTTTAATTCAATAAATTTATCAAATTCATTCAATTTGTCTAATTCAACGAAATCATTGAAGTCATCAAAGTCATTGAATCAACTAAAATCATTTGATTGAATTCATCAAATTCACAGATCGGTTGATTGATTAGTGTTTCTGGGCGAGTCAACTGTAATCAACATTTGTTCCATAAGGGTCATACATGTTTCTTCACGAGCGGGGGCAGTGATTCCCCCCACAGGATGCGAGATCCAGCGCCGACCTGTATGCTGTCTAGCGGAATTTTCCACATCAAGGTTTCTCCTACCAGTGGGGCTGCGCCCCAGACGGGACAAGCTCTAAGCTCCCGACTGGTGTCCGGACATGTGTAGTATTCTGGGGCATTTAAGTGTATGTGTATGTAAGTAAGGGGAGAGAATAGGGCAAGAAAGAAGGAAAGATCACGCGCGGTTCGTGCCCGTTTGTTAGGATACTACTCTGGCATTTGCCTGGCATTAATCGGAGTAACCACGAAAAATTACCTTTTAATAAAGTAAAGTATTTGTATGGAAAAGCAAACAATTTTCATTATTTTTAGTTCTTAAAATTATGTTTTTTTCTTGCCAATAAATTTAAATCTCACCGACAAGTAGTGGAGCTACTCGTTTTCTACACCATAGAGTAGAAAGTAGTGGGTACGTCATAACGTACCCACTCATTTCGCAATGAAGTCTTGCGTGAAACAATAATCTAATCCATCGCCTTTACCTTTCGTGACCTTTAACAGTTTCGGCTCTTTCCACTGTTCCCGCACTCTGCTGGTGGCCACCGGCAACGCATTGCTCTCACATCGCCCTTCCACAGTGCATCTGATACCACAGTACAACTGATTCACTGTACCACAGTAATACTGTGGTCTTTCTGATGACCCGTGGCATAGCTTACACGCTCCAGGGAGAGAAGTCAAAGAAGAGAGTGAGAGACAGTGGATGAGGCAGTGATAAAGTGAGACAGATGTAAATGTGAGATGTTGACCAAAAAGAAATGAGTCCTGGATAGGCGTGAGCAACCTAAACAAAGAGGGGGAGTTAACAACATTTTTGGACTCTTTTTTCAGTATTTTTTACTTTAAATATGACATGTTTTAATAGCAAATAAATAGAAGACGTAAGACAAGGAGAATTATAACTTTTGTTATAATTACACTTTTGATAAATACAAGTGATTTTACATTGAACAATTTAAAAGGGCCCCAAAATGGCCTGGAGAGCCTTTTCCCCAAATGTCGTATAGCAATCCCCCAAATTGGCAGGTCAAATAGAGAAGAAAATCAGAGATTGAACGTATTTAAGAAAATAAAATGTTTTATTATCAAAGGCTTGTGTTACAGTTTGATTGTGAAGGTGAGAGGAAATAAATGAGGAGAATTTAGCGAAAAAAGAGAGATATGAATTGCGGGATAGATGAAAAATTTGTTATGCCAACAACAATGAATAGAAAAGAGAAAGAAAGATATAAACAACTATGATAATATTCTAAGGGTAACAATGAATATTGAAACGTTATGGAGTCGTGTTATGCGATATGCAAGACTTCACTGGTAAGCAATCAATTTTTCGTTTTCCGAAGGATAAAACGCAAATGATGCAGCAGAAGAATGAATTATGCCAGACTGGCAATGAGGTTTCAGAATTACAATGTAAGAAAATTTAGAGCAGTGAAAAAATATCGATTGTGAATGATATAATTCTATAATTGACTAATTTCATTGAATTACGATTCGAACGCGCAGGCCGAGTTGAGTCTCTAGCTTGCGAGAGACTCAGTAGTGGAGACAGACTAGTTTGACTGCGAAATGGAATGTAGCAATTGAATATAGTCCACAAAATGAAATGGTTAAAGATCAAAAATGACTATGACGGTATTGTAAAATGAGCATCGAAGGATCCATGTAAACAAGGTTCATTCTACGAAATGATTTATTAAAATTTTCGAGGGCCTCCACTTATATGCACATTATTCCCGTAGATGAAGTACCTCGGGAGGTGGTGGTATTCTTCCCCAAGCTGGAGAGTGAGATCCGGCGCCGACCTACATATCAGCTTGTAGGTTTTCCTCCTCCAATGGCTTCCCCATCATCCGGCTCAGCAGACTTTTAAACTCCCAACTGTTTTCCCGATACCTGTTGTAGTGTAGAGCATATAATTCAAAGTATGGGTGCTATGTGTCTCGGTTGAGAAGAGGACCATGATCAAAAAGGATAGATTTCAAGCGGTTCATGCTCTGCTTGTTCAAACACCTTTCATAGATTCGTCTGGAATTGATGAAAAACTACCAAAATTAGCGATCAGAGCAGCCAGTGTCTAGAATTCTTCAGACATCAACTAAATTTGACGTATTTACCTAGCTGCTTCGAATTGACCCTACGAAAAGGAGGAAAAGACGAACAGCCAAGCGGAAGCAATGTGTGAACGAGAATAAAGATACGAAACGGCTGAGATGGCACTTAACGACGCCCTCAACCACGTTCTCAACCTCCGGCAGAGGCAAGCAGGCGGCGGCGGCGGCGGCGGCGGAGGCGGCGGCGGCGGCGGAGGCGGCGGAGGCGGCGTAGGCGGCGGAGGCGGCGGAGGCGGCGGAGGCGGCGTAGGCGGCGTAGGCGGCGGAGGCGGCGGAGGCGGCGGAGGCGGCGGAGGCGGCGGAGGCGGCGGAGGCGGCGGAGGCGGCGGAGGCGGCGGAGGCGGAGGCGGCGGAGGCGGCGGAGGCGGCGGAGGCGGCGGAGGCGGCGGAGGCGGCGGAGGCGGCGGAGGCGGCGGAGGCGGCGGAGGCGGCGGAGGCGGCGGAGGCGGCGGAGGCGGCGGAGGCGGCGGAGGCGGCGGAGGCGGCGGAGGCGGCGGAGGCGGCGGAGGCGGCGGAGGCGGCGGAGGCGGCGGAGGCGGCGGAGGCGGCGGAGGCGGCGGCGGCGGCGGAGGCGGTCGCGCGAAGGCCAACGCGGGCTCCGCAGCGACGCCGCGCCCCCGCGCACGGGGCGCCTGCCAGGGGCCGACGCCGCTGCTCTTTATCGCCCATCTGGTGGGCGCCCTCCCGCCATCGAGCCGTTGCTACGAGACGCCGCCTTCGCCGCCGCCCACCGCCGCCACAAGGACCTGGAGCTCTGGCGAAGCAGCCAGCGTCCACAAGCCGATGACGCACGAGCGCGGCGCTCTAGGGGAGAATGGGAGAAATATGGCAGGCAATACGAGGTGTTAGGGCGAAAATTAAAGGGGGGCAAAGAGACGATGAATGGTATAGAAATAAACTGAGCAGAGATCGTATTGAGAAATTATTATTATTATTATTATTATTATTATTATTATTATTATTATTATTATTATTATTATTATTATTATTATTATTATTACTATTGAGGAGTATAGCTGTTTGAGGTTTTACATTTTTCAACTTTTCTAATGAGTTCTCAAAATTAAATGTATCAGCAAAATTTGATTTAGTACTGCTCATTAAATCTGCCAGAGGTATCTCCTATTTGTCTTACACATTTTTATAGTACACATTAAACTTATTTACTTTGCAGTACCGTTCATTTCTACTACTACGTCCACGGGTCACAAGGACCAGGAGCTCTGGCGAAGCAGCCAGCGTCCACAAGCCGATGACGCACGAGCGCGGCGCTCTAGGGGAGAATGGGAGAAATATGGCAGGCAATACGAGGTGTTTGGGCGAAAATTAAAGGGGGGCAAAGAGACGATGAATGGTATAGAAATAAACTGAGCAGAGATCGTATTGAGAAATTATTATTATTACTGAGGAGTGTAGCTGGTTGATATTTCATTTTTCAACTTTCCAAATGAGTTCTCAAAATTAAATTCATCAACAACATTTGATTTAGTACTTCTCATTAAATCTGCAAGCGGTATTTCCTACTATCTTTACACATTTTTTAGTGAATGTTAAACGTATTAACTTCGTAGTTCCGTTTACTTCTACAAAATAATAATTTCTATATTTGAATAAAAATCGTATTCTGCACAATAAGTTTTTTAGGACATTTGTTGGCTATACATTTGTTCGTCTTGTAATTTTGTGAATCCATGACATCTGCAAGTTCGTGCTTGTTGTGAGTCGAATTGAGAAACATGCTGCTATGTACATTCAGAGAAAATATCTACTTGATGCAAACCACGAGAAATGCAAATGTATGTACTGCTGAAAGTAATACACAAACAATACCATCCCTGTATCATCGCTATCGCGTTTGGTCTCGTTATTCGAGAGAGATACAGAATTGCGCTACAAAATTTCAGTTGGAGAGACTGTGAAGAAATTTACATAAAAATTACAAAAACTTTTCTACGATTATTTGTGCCTCTAAGACCGAAACAGCAATGGAATTATTGATTGGTAGTATTAAGAGAAACGCGATGTTACTCTCCATGCTTCGTGTCTTTCAGCATATTTTTAGGAATTTGAGTTATCATTTATTGAGCAGTTTATTCTCAGTATCTAGCTCATTATCTAGTACAATATAAATAATATAAGTATCATTATGATAGAACATCAGAGTCGACAGAATGAGAATGGCAGTAATGAAAATGAATTGAAAAAATATACAGCAGTGTAATAGGAAGCAGGAAACTATGTATCAAAATTGCTTTGGTCCTCAATACCTGGCTGTGCGTATCCATTTTACAGTCAATGCTTGAAATAAATTTGTCCGAAATATATAATATTCAAAGTCATAATATGAATCCACAGATGAAGACCACCACTGTTTTACCACCACACTTACATCCACGACAAGTGGTGCAGGGGAAATTGCAATTCCTCCAGCTCTGTCACCCCCACCAAAACTAGCGCGGAGCGTAAGCTGCCTCTTAGAAATTAGACCTATAGCCATTATAAACAACACACAATCCTCACGACTCCACGCAACGCGTCAGTCGCTCTTCTACACACTCCTCGACGTGGAGTCTCACCGGCATCCAGATTGTCCTCCTGTCACAGCGCTCTCGGGTTCCCCACTTCCCCGAAATGTCTCCCCATTGCGTACGGGTCCAGCCTCCGGTGGTACTAACCTGTCTCGCGAAGTCCCTCTCGACACATCCCGTCCCACACAATCTCGCCACGCCCATCGACGTCACACTCATTCACGCCGTGCATATCCACGAAATACATGTACACGCCACGCTCATTCACGCCCCGCGTATCCACGCCACGTACATCCACGCCACGCGCATCCACGCCACGCACAACCACGCAACGCACAACCACGCCACGCACATCCACGTCACGCATAGCCACGCCACGCACATCCACGCCACGCATATCCACGCCACGCACATCCATGCCACGCACACCCACGCCACGCACATCCACACCACGCACACCCACGCCACGGACATCCACGCCACGCACACCCACGCCACGGACATCCAAGCCACGCACATCCACGCCACGCACATCCACATTTCATCCGAAGTCCCGTACACGAGTCGCTTTTCCACGCCCCTACCCAACGACTCCTCACACTCTCCTCACACATTCCTCTTCTACCCGCTTCCCCTCCCTCCCGCACGCCACCTAGTTCTGCCCTGCGCGCCACGCTCCGCTCTGCCGCGCCCTACCCCACCACCAACCACTCTGCCAAATCACGCCACGCCCCACCACTCTCCAACCGCCACGCTCCTCAGCCCACTCTGCCCCACCTCACCTCGCCACGCCCTCCCCAAACCCTCTATCTCACCTTGCCCCACCCTTCCCCTCCCCCACTTCCTCAACCCCATTTCACTTCACGTCGCGTCCACCCGCCCTCCCCGCGCGAGCGGTTGCCGCAGCCACCCTTCCCCAAACCCTCTATCCCACCTTACCCCACCTTTCCCCTCCCCCACTTCCTCAACCCCATTTCACTTCACGTCGCCTCAACCCACCCTCCCCGCGCGAGCGGTTGCCGCAGCCAGCCCTCGCGCGCCGCGCACATCAAAGCGTCCGATTCACCGCGCTCCGGCCGCTTTGTCGACGGCGCTTCCCTAATTTGCGGCTAATGCAGCGATTCCGCCGGCTGATAACGACGACGCGCAGCCTTTGCGCCGCAGGAAGCCCCTTGGCGCCGCGGGGCGCGCGCGCGGCACGGCGGTGGGAGCCGTCACCGGCGACGGAAGCTGCCAGTGGGTTGGCCTCGCCGGTTACACCGATGGTTCGGTTCAGGCGGTGGAGGTGGCGGGCGAAAGGTTTACGCTCGCACGTGGGAAGAGGTTTAACACTTAATGATGCAACTGTGGTTCTAGAAAATAATGAGTTGAAAGGCGCAGATTGAATGGTTGTTAGTGATTCCGGGCGCGTCAACTAACGAGGTCATTAGTTCCGTAAGTGTAGTGTATGTTTATTCAGCATGAGGTGGCGGTGATCTTCCCCCACTGGATGGCGAGATCCGGCGCCGATCTACCGGCGACTAACGGAGCTTTCCCCAACCAGATACCTCCCACCAGCGGGGTACCGCCCAAGCCGGGACAAGTCCCCAATCGGTTTTCCGGCATGTGTGGTAGAGTTGTGCATGTTAGTGTAAGGGGTGAGGATAGGACAAGGAAGAGGAAGGAACTGATGAAGGAGAGGATAGACGTCTGCAGCCCGTTTGTTAGGGTACTGCTCCGTCATTCGCCCGGTATTGATTGGAGAAACCACGTAAAACTAAAGATCAGAGCAGCCGGCCGGTAGAATTATCTTCCAGACAGCAACTGAATTCTACCTAGCTGAAAAGCTAGAGTCGAAAATCCTGCCGCCATTGAGACATGAACCCAGTATTTCCCGGCTAGAGGTAGTCATCACAACAGTTGATGCACTGAGCCACCGCTCCCGGTTTGAAAGGCAAAGAAAGAGCTGGGTCTGAAAAATAAGAAATCACAGAAATGTAAATGAAGTAATATGATGAATGGAGCTTGAAGTTCATAGTAATAGATATGAAACCAACATGTACCGAATGTTACGTTCTTAAGAGACGATGACTGCGAAGAATGATTGTAGAAATCGTAGAAAATTGACGCCAATGAAGTCTGTAGTAAGGCATTCAATGTAGAAGTAATGATTCAATAGGAAATGTGAAGTTGCTAGAGGGAACAAAGAGAAAGAGTTGGCAGAAACAGAAACTAAGGCTCAAACGTAGTTGGCCCTTAACGTCAATGTGAGATTACGAGACTTCAAAAAGAGACGACAGTAGTAATAATGGAGGGATATGTTGGTAGATTCGATTGCGTAAGGCTTTCCTGTCAATTGTACTATCTAGAGTCAGAAGGGGAATCTTGATATCAGTCTATCAAACAATGTTTCAAAGAAATTATAACTTCTTTGCGAAGTATTCTCTTTTCATTTTCAAACACTTTAAGATACATTTATTTTTCAGGAATTTCAATATTCTACAGATTTTTCACCAAACTTGTACTCTGGTAATTTGCACGTCAATAATGATACAAAACAACATTTTATGTAATAATTAGAAAGAAAAACTGCCTATTTTCGAGTATTTGTCGTATTTTCGAAAAACCATTACTCGAGAACAATAATTAATACAATAATACCTTTGCTATATTTTTAACAATCCTATGATTTCATCTTCAAGGCATTTAACTATAAAACATTCTTTTTTTTCTAACATAGACTTCATTACCTAATACCAACACCTAAAGCAATTTCTAGCTATTCGTTCGGCAGCTAATAAATGAATGATGGACAGGGCAACAGCAGGAAATAAATGCCATCTATGTGCAGGAACTACAGCGATGAAAATCCCACATACGTGCTCCACCCCTTTCCCTCGCTCACCGCATACCACACACCGTCGAGAGAAAATAATAGCAGAAGCTCGCTTCACCGCCCATTGTTCTACAGCGCACGCGGAGAGTGGAAACAAAAATATAATTACCCCGAACCGCGATGGAGGCTCGCTATATGACAAAAGTGGCCTAAACGAAAAGAGTGGAACCTAATACGAACGCCGAGGTCATGAAATAATAACGCACCGGACAATAAATCTCGTGCTGCGAATATAATGCAACGTCCCGTTAATGGCAGCGGTAATCAAATGTTGTTCGGCTTGTAAAAGCGCACAAAAGTCCCGCGGCGGTCGCTGATCCCGCGCATTGTTACACCCGACCGCAGCGCGCGTCGTCTGCGCGACCGACCGCAGGCCACGGGCGGGGGCGGGGATGTAGAAGGATGGGAGGAGTGGAGAAGGGAGAGGAGGTGCGGAATGAGGTGATGCGGCCGGGGATGATTGACTGCTTGGTGATTCCGGGCTCGTCAACTGCCATGGTCATTAGTCCCGTAAGTGTGGTGCATGATTTTTTCCTCGCAGACTTTTCCCATTGACTGACTTATTCTCATTGGATGGCGAGATACGTCGCCGACCTACCTGTAGGATAGAGGAGTTTTCCCCAACCAGTTATCTCCCACTAGCGGGACACCGGCTCAGCCAATACAAGCTCTAAGCTCCCAACATGTCTCCGGGCATGTGGTAGTGCAGTGCACTTCAGAGTATATGTAAGGGGTGAGGATATTACAAGGAAGAAGAAAGAATGACAGCCCGTTTGTTAGGGTTCTGCTCCGGCATTCGCCTGGTGAAGATCAGAGAAACCATGAAGAACTACCGATTAGAGCGGCCGGCTGTTAGAATTCTCCTCCAGTCAGCAACTGAATTCGATTGAGCTATCTACCTAGTGACTGGAAAGAAGGTGGAGGGGTGTCGTGGATGGATGGGACGTACGGTGGAAGGAACGGGCGGTGGTGGATATAAGATCGGAGGTGAACCAGAGTGGGGTGGAAATGGAACGTTGGTTTTGGCCCTGGCTTAGGTAACACTGGAACCGAAAAGAATGAAATGGAGCAGAGGGGACAGATGATCGGGCTGGCGGAGAAGCGTGGATGAATGCGACGGTGATGACGGAGTCGGGTACAGAAGAGAAAGAGGTGACAAAAGCAGGACGATGACGATGAGAGCGAGAAGGGAAGGAAACAGCAGCTACGGTTGTGATGACGCAAAAGGCGATGGTAAAAGCAGAGCGAGATCAGAAGCAGCGGTTGGAACAAGGGTTGAAAAAGTTGTGAAAGAGAAAATGACGGAGACGGTGAAAGAGAAAGGGGAGAGGTGGGGATGAGGAAATCGATTGCGGTTGAACGAAGGTGGGATCGGAGCCGGGATTGGGGGAGTGAAGGCGGGACCAACGGGAGAATCATGGGCAAGAAAAGTTATGATAAAGTCGGGGGGAGGCGTGAGCGAAAAGTGAGGCGGATGAAAGTGATGACGGACGAGGGAGGAGGTGATTCCGCGATTGGCGTGCGTCGGGGGCAGGGAACTTGGGTGAAATTTTGGTTCGCAGGGAGGCACGGAAGTGGGAGGGAGCAGAAGGAGGGGCTGGAAATGGTTGGGTGGTGACGAGCGGGTGGACGATGGGAGTCTGGGACATAGGAACGCCCATGAAAATATAGATGGAGAGGGGTATGGAGGGGTGGTAGGAACGATGAGGCGGGCAGAGGTGACTTTGGAGACGCAGGTTTTGAGGGCGTGGCAGCGAGGGCGGGGCCGGTGACAGCGGAGGTGCAGAGGAAGCGGCAGGGAAGGGCTGAACGGGGATGAAAGTGTCGGTGGGCGAATAGACTCGAAATCAAGGACGAGGATGAAGGCATAGAGGATGACGGGGTGTAAGGAGGGTAGTTATTTTAGGAGATATGTTGGAGGGTAGTATGTATTTAGGATGGTAGTCGAGTATGGGGTGACTGGCAGAGGCGATGGTTGGGCTAAAGCTGTGGGCACGGGGAGTCGGGGGTTGGCGGCGGGGGCGGTGCCAGCCGCAAGGGGTGGCGCAGGGGCGATGGCTGAGCGAGGGCGTGTTGGGGGCGCGGCTGGCGACCGCGAGCGTCTGCCTGCGACGTTTAAAATCGCATCCCGCCGCCGGATAACAATAGCTGTCACTCAAATTTCACCGAGCGAGTTGGCCGCTGCAGCGTTGTTCTCGGGAAGTTGCGTGTGCGTCACTACATCAGAGGCTGATTCTGGTCGCTATCACCCACAAAAAGTCGGACAGACGAATGTTAGCGTGGTAATTCCGTAAATGCCAGCGGTTGAAGTGAGATTTTTTCCTCATTTTCTCGTTTCCTTTCAAGGTGCACTTGTTGGATGTGTTTGCAAAATTGTTTGTGAATATAAATACCTCCGTTAAACTAAGCACGTTAGTAACATTACTCACTCACGTTTGGTACGATAGCATGAATATTTGAAATGCCATAGTGATATTTCTTTCCTGAATCAGTTGAATACGCTATAGATCCACACATTGCAAAATTTGTAACTAATAATTTTATGTCAAATGCTAATACTATGATAGAAGTAATATATTCAGTTAGTGAGAAATTCGTTTATATTGAGTAAAACAAATGAGCAATCAAAATTGTTGTAATTTCCTCCTAATTACTCAAACTATTGAGTTGAGAGCATTTCTTGAAGAAAATATCTGTGAGTGAATTAGAGTCAAATCGATACAGAAATAAACGCTATGCAGCTCCCTAGGCGACATCGAAAACCTCTCTCCAGCAACTATTCATTCTAATGTTTTTACCCACTCACTTAGCAGTCCTATATTATCAGATATTGTCTGCCGTCTATAGGCCAACATTTCCTTATGTATATCTGTATTGAAATGTTTTTCACTGTTTCACTCATTTGTTTCGTTGTTTTTATAAGCTTCTTTAAATGAAATGGTAGAAAGCTACAATACAAATTTTGGGGCTACTAAGACTGTAAGAAATAGGGTCGTTAAACAGAATTGATTATATTGTCATAGGCAAATCATTCTTTAATCGTTATATATTACCTGATATCCATTTAACCCGGAATATGTTGGTCGCGGTATATTGGACAAGAAACTACTACAAGAACTACTTGTCCAAGAATATACCAGACGGAAAGTGTTCGTTACGGGAGGAAAAAGTATGTGATCACGTTGAAGCGTCGTTCATGCTTCATTCATTTGTTCGTTGGAGTTTCAACATCTTGGACTTACTTCAAAAAGGCTTTTTGCAATGTATAGAACGAGAGATCTTAACTTGAAAGGGCTTAAGAAATGAGTTGAGGAAATTAATGTCTTCCATTACGATCGGATAACGGTAGATAGTAACTGTAATCAACTAACAAAATGTAATACATAAATCGACAATCGAATGTAAGTCGCGGAGTCTCACTGTTAAGCTAAACACATTGATTACAGTACCCGCACGCTATATGTAAGGAGTACATCAGATATTCTAATTGTCTGATGTTTCATGGAACTTCTGAAATACCCACTCCTCCACTTCTTAAATATTAGCAGTTGTTTATACCGAGTAGTTTAAGTAAGTGTGAATGTAACCGAGTGGTTGATGTTGATGATTAATAATTTCAATTACATTTTTATTACTTTTCATTTTCCGTACAAAACGTATAATATGAAATGTAAATAATTTAACAAAACGTGAAAAACTATTCATTAACATTAAATCAAAAATAATTTATCGGTGGCCCATGTAGTACAAGTAGTCAACGCTTTTGATAATCACAAATCCAGTCGAATGAGCAGTTACCGATTCTTTTTGCTTTGTATTTTTTCCCAGTACCTAAAAATGAAACGCTATTAAATATGCTTTTAAATTGACGAATTATAAAATCTCCTAACAAACGTATATTTTTTTAAAACTACTTTTCTCTATTTTATTCAAGAAAGTTTCTAAGCCTGTGGATTTCAAGGCAGGTAAAACATTTCCAACGTAATATATTATGTTTCAAATGTATTTCATTATTACAGTGCATAGAATATAGTAAGTAAGTTTATAAACCTGTGGATGTCGGGACAGTCAATACATTTTAAACATAATATATTTCAGTATGACCTTGCTCAGCGTAAATATATTTTTAAATGAAATAACTCGCCGGATGCTCTACTCTAAGTTAGTAAAATATACACAGGCAAGTCATTTCTGAAGGAAAATTCAATTAGATGTTCCTTATAATATTAACAATAAATAAATTCTTTACCGTTTTGGGTTCAGAAGCACAGAGTTCCGTAGAAAAGTTTTGTAATTTTTCGATTTCGTCGCAGTCTGTTTACCACCGGAATTTAATGTTCATTTCCAAGACTCGAAGTACTGCTGCAGTCTCTGGAGGTAATTAGCGTCTTTTGTGAGCAGCGGGTGTACTGCAATTCTGACGACCCGCTGGCGGCATAAAGTTCTGATGGCCGGATAAAGTTCTATTCTTGAGCTCAACGCATTCCAGAGCTTCAATGCACTCGAAGCACAACATTCTGACAGATATAGAAGATGAGAAATCTTTTTGTTGCGCAGAAAAAATTCTCAAAAAAGTGTCTTGGGAAGTATTTGTTTGTGTAATTGAAAAGAAAACGGTGGTGTATTTTTTCTCCTTGAAATGATTCACCTGGTAGAGGGACCAGTAGTTTTCTGTGGTTTCTCCGATCAACACCAGGCGAATGCCGGAGCAGTACCCTACTAAACGGGCCACGGACCGCGCGCAATCTGTCCTTCCTCTTCCTCCTCTCCCCTTACACACACACACACACACACTTACACTAACATACATACACTACCACATATTCCGGGAGACCGGTCGGGAGCTTAGAGCTTGTCCCGGCTGGGGCGGTGCCCCGCTGCTGGGAGAGTCCTGGTTAGGGGGAAACCCCACTAGCCGACGGTAGGTCGACGCCGGATCTCGTCATCCAGCGGGAGAAGATCACCGCCATTTCCAGAGAAAAAACATGCACTACACTAACGGGACTAATGATCAAAGCAGTTGACGTGCCCGGAAACATGAAAAAATCAATCAATCAATTAGAGAGACCATATTTTTTAGCAAAGCCACGGACCTCTGGAACTCTTAATCGGGCTGCGCAAAGCATCGGGCTGCGCATCCAGCTTTCGGAGTCTACACATACACCGCGTCAGGGCACGATCTAACGCCCGTCACCGGCGCATCCTACTCCGCTGAGTGCGACCGCCGCGTCTGCGGATGACGTTCAAAATCGCATCCCGCCGCCCGATAACAATGGCTGTCACTCAAACTTTTATCGTGCGCCAGGATATTGCGAGTGAAGCCTGGCCCTCGCCTCCGCAGAGGTTGCGGCGGTTAAGACGCGCCACAAGTATTTTCCATAGCGTGCCATTTCGGCGCTCATAACGATATTACTTGAACACTAAATCAAAGGAAAATGAAATTGTGTAAACAAATAAGGACGTTTTCCAGAAATACTGAAAGTTAACTCTGCTGTCTCGACTATCTCGCTCTGATCTTTAGTTCAAGAACGATTTATTTCTAGAAAGCTTGCAAAAATAATAAACTGAGGATTTTAAACTTAAATTTATCTAGCACAAATTTGGATATAACATTTCATTTAGAACTTTCAATTGAAATATTACTTAAAAAGTTACAATAAAACTATTTTTAGTCATGAAATATAATGTAACTAATTTTAAATGCTTAAAGGGCGTAACTGCTTTGATTTCAAGAAGTTAAGTTTCCTTAACATAGAAGTTTAGCAAGATAGTATAATTACACTAAACGAGGTAATCTTAATTTATATATTGTCTTAAGATTATTCTGTTACAGTAATTTTAAGCAAGCATTACAATATTCTGAAAGTCAACTGCTTTCAACCATCCTTAATTTAGTTCCTTTCTTCAGATTTCATGTAGTACCGGAATAAGAAAAGTCTTCAACGCGTTATAGTTCTATGTTCAAGGAAATATTAATGTTTGCTTTTTTTAATAAGTACAGGGAAATTAAGAATAATTCTTACGAATACGATTTTTGAGGAGGTTCCTTGAAATATTACTTCACTCTGCGCGCTACAACAAAGTGTGACATTCCTATTTTACAAGGTACTGGATCCGCAGAAACATGTATCAGGGTAACATTCCAATCCCAAATACATTATGTAATTATTTAATTCAAAATTCAAAAAAATGTGAATGTGTTTTCCGTTTCTCACAGATTTCTCGATATTTCTCTAATACTATTATTTTAAGTCTTAATGATTTTTAATTTTTAAGATGCTTCGTGAAAATCGGCTCATATTATAACCCAGAAACACTGATTTCATTCGCATAATAGTCTCAAACCATTCCTCAATTCCTTATACTACATCCCTCACCCTTCAGTGGAGAGAGATAATAGCAGGTCTTCAGATCGATTCTGGGCACAACGGGGTTGAGACTTACGCTGCCACTGAAAAAGTAGGTGGCGCCGGGAAAAGATGTATCGTCGGTGCACAAGAAAACAGACCTAAATAGAAAGAGCGAGTTTTGTGTTACATGAAATTCGCTTTTTTAATTTTTTTAAATTTTTTAGTAGGGCTGATTAACAAGGCCGTCGGCAAGTGACACGTCAACTTGGTATAACCACTCAGAAATAAACGTTCTTGTGAAACTATATTTTTCGAAGAATATTTTTTATGTGCACCGTAGATATGACAAATTGAAAGTAGCACTTGCCGCAGTGCTGAAGTATATTTCATTGATTTTGCATGGAGAATGAAACGCCAGTGAAAGTATAGGTCGACTGACTGAATTGCCTTCTACTTAATGAAAACAGAGGACGAATAATAGAACACAAGACAATTTCACTGGAGTGATATGATATGCATCTATATAATTCTATATTACTTTTTGTGACTGCCAATTGAAAGATTGTATTTACTCTCAGTATTACAAGTATCATTTCGAATAAATAATGGAGTCCTTTCACCTGATTTATATTTTCCCCTGATGAGTATTTTCAGTCTTTGGGACACCGCTAAGGCGTAAATATATCATATAAAATGCAAATAATTTACAAATAGATGACTTATATTATTAATTTGTTTTTTATGATTTTT
The DNA here is from genome assembly GCA_011170035.1 of Teleogryllus occipitalis. Taxonomy (NCBI): domain Eukaryota; kingdom Metazoa; phylum Arthropoda; class Insecta; order Orthoptera; family Gryllidae; genus Teleogryllus; species Teleogryllus occipitalis. Next base: position 108,584 of record BLKR01003817.1, read on the forward strand.
AGCTTTATCCGTTGTAAATTTGGCTGTCACCATTTTTGTAAAAATATTTATAACATTATTACTTTTTTGGCAAAAATGCAATAAATTGTTCTTAAACAGTACAGAGTAGGGTAGAACAAAATTTGTAATATATAATATTAATGATGTAGTTTTGCTAATTTCCTCTGCTTAAAATACAATATAAAAGATATATTTTTAAAATGTTCAATAGTACAAATGTTCGAATGTTGATTCATCATTTATGATACAAAACCAATGCAACATCAGATTCAAGAATAGTTACTTAAGCACCAAGGGTGTTATAAAGAGTTCTAACGATCGAAAAGGGACAAAGCCCGAGGTCCTTTGGCCCGAGGGCTTTCTGTTGCCCGAGATCGTTACAACCAGTAGCTCGTGGTACGTATAAGATTTTATTTTTGACCTAATTTTAATGGTTCTGATTTACTTACTTGCTAATTAAGTACACGTTCACTTATCTCTGTTTGTCTTTTCACGATTCTCTTCCATAATTCCCTTTCGTAACTCCCTCTCATAATTCCCTCCACAAGAGAACAGAAGCATCATTCAAATGTTTTCATATTTCCATCCTAGCCATGATCCACTCGATCCAAGTAAGTTAACCAATGTGTATCGAGCTCCCTATGGAAGACAATAACAAGCAAAGACGTATCAGAAAAAAATTAATACAAAGTACCATACAAATAATTATATGTAATTTACAAAACTATTTATGTAGCAAAAATTACGAATGTATACCAATTTTCTTCACTACTTCAAGCAGAGGAAAGTAATCATCAATGTTTTCTTCAGAAATTTATTCTTTTGCCTCAAAAAATACGTTGACCTATATCCGTTGATAATAGTCAGAGATGTCCTTTTAGTACGTAAATAGGGCGTCAAAATATGTACTTTGAATGCCAAACTAATTTTGATAACAACGTCATTTGATTCCATTACCTCTACATCAACAAACAACTGCTTAACAAGGGCCCAGGATTGACCGACGAAGTAAAAGAGTAGATAAAAAGGATATTCATAGCGTTACAAAAGTTCAGAATATGAAAGCTTTTATAGAAGTTTCCCCAAACTTTGACCCATCGAGTTATCAGAAAAGTACTTGTCAGTATAAAGAGACCTGCCTTAATAGAAAATTCGTTTCGTAATTGCTCTTAAATGTTTCTCTTTGACGCAAGCTATTATTTACCGCTCGATGCTGTCTAGTATTACCTTTAATTGCGTTTCCCCGCCGGTATAAAATTCCAACCTGTCACGTCGTGAGAGCGACGCGTGCAGTCCAACGGGGGAGTGGGTCGCGCCGAGCTTTTAGCCAGAGGGCTCGAATGACGACAGGTCAAGAAGGTCGAGTACTCGATGCGGGGGAGAGCGTGGGCGGGGCGCAGGGCGGGGGGGGGAGGGAGCTGGGGAGTGAAAGAGTGTGTTGAAAGACGTCCGCGAGCGCCAGGCTGGGCGGTTGAGGGTAATTCTACCCCGGTGGGAGAGGCGCCTGGCGTTGGATGTCGGGAACAGGGACGGCGAGGCGCGACCCGATTTTTCCCCTTCAATGGAAGCCGTTTTCTTTTATATTCGGAGAAAAATATTGTGGTGGCCTTGTTTCTTACGAAGTCTGCGTGGATGTATTTTCGTCTAGTCTGTAGTTCGTACACTAATGTGTTACTTAGTGAGACGTTGAGGTGTTGTTCCATTTACAATGGCACTATGGGTTCTTTCCTTTTAAGAGATAACTATCGTAAGAAAGTGCCGGATATTCCTAACACTACTTCCTTTACTTCTATTCCTGTGTTATTACATAAACAAACTCAAACACATTAATCTAAATCATTTTATGTCTAATCACTGTTTAGCATAAATATCCTCACACATTTGTCTTATTTTCTTATATATTGCCCGTATATTAATTCATTTGTTTTATATTAGGCGAGGCGTGAATCTTTTTTTTTGGCAATTCAATTCAAGCTGTGTTTCTTCTTGTTTGCTGAAAAAACAGTTTGCCTAGACTACAAGTTCTGCTTACCTAAATATTTTCCTATGAATGCACGAAAATGTTCATGCACCTTTGTCTTCTCCTTGGCAGTGCTATCGTTGATCAACATTCAACTGATGAAGGAAGGTACTTCTCTCACACCAAGTAAATTTGAAATGTACTGATGTAAATAATATTTAATTTGACTGTATTACTAAATGAATACTACATTAAATTAAATGATGTTTAGAATTGAAATGAAATGATTTGATGAATACATGAATTTAAATAATATTTAAAGAAAATAAAGTCGGTAAGGTAGGGAAAGATTAACGTCAAGTCATTGACGATTGATTGACATGTGCTTTGCTTCCAACGAGGAAATGCAAATTTCAATGTATCCAAAAAATACTCACGCCTTTTCAGTCTGCTATTTTGATAGAGAAATAGACTGAAAGTATAATGTTGACTGATCCATATTGCCTCATTTACTATCAAAGTATACATTAATCCGCAGCCTAAATTTCATGTAGTAGAGTGTGTATTGAAAATTCTTTGCCAGAAATAAAGTTTATAAACATTTCTAAAAGTCAGAATATCATTGTTGAAGCATAATATTTACTATGATACATAGTGTTGCATAAACATTTTCCCCGTATTATAATGTGACCAGACGATTTTGTCATTGTATTTTTAAAATTATAAAACAGGAAAGTCACCTTACAACATTAGTGCACACTATTTGGATTCATTTTTAATATAAAAAGTATTCATAATTTGCTAAATATAGCCTATTTAATAATATATTCAATTGAAAATAGAAGTTAAGAAATGTATTCAATTAACCTTGTAATGTATAAAATTTCATAAAGATGGTTTGACGTTGATATAAAAACACACATGTGGGGAAAAGAACCTGTAGGTCACCCAAGCAAAAATGGCTTACGTTCAACACAAAACTTCCGTATATTCCTTTTATATTCTAAAAGAATTCACACGTTGTATTCGCATCTATTCACCCGTTCCAGTACTCTATTTGAAGCCCTCTTTGGTATTCACAGGCAGCGTAGAGGGGAGACAGGAGCCGATTTTCCTCCCGATGGAAAAAGGGCGAGTCGTTAAAGCGTCATGAGGGGAGGAGGGTCGAGAAGGGGTGCCGAAACGCCGATAAGAGCGTGTTAATGTTTCAATTTCAATTCAAATTTCCAATCGTCGGGCCGGATGGAAATGTTTTTCAATTAGCTTAATTATGCAGTTGTCCCCCTTCGCTTGCTCTGCAATTCGCTGTCCACCTGGTATAGTGCGAGATGCGGTGGTTGGGGTATGGATTCAAATTACGTAGTTCTTCATAGGCGAACACTCGCTGTCATTTATTTGATAGCTAATTGGAATCCATGATTTCTGGTGAATGGGCGAGATCATTTTCATTGTTAATGAAGGTCAAATGAAAAATCGCAGAATTTCCCAGTGAATATCAGTATTTGCGATAATAATATCGAAAATAAATAATTTATGTTCTACAACAGCTTAACATTTCATAAAAATGACTGCATGGGTAAAAGACGAAGCGCTTTTACACATCAGTATTATATAAAGTACTATGTTATATTAAACGCGATATGTAAGTCACGTATTAAGATAATCAGGTGATCATATCAATTTTAATATACTATGCGATAAATTATATCCTGCCAAGGAAATAACACCAATATTGTAGCCTTCTGAATTTAAAAAAACTATTTTTCAGTTAATTTGTTTTACTGATCTGTTATGAGAATGTGTTAATAAACTGGAAGAGTTCAATTTCTTATCAATATTTATTAGAGATTTTATAGTAGAGATTTATTAAGTGTTTATCTTTTGTTGAAACTGGCCAGAGCTTAAGAATCCAATATTCGGACACGGATTAGAAAACTTTACTACCTCTGATTGCCCAGGTAAACCTTTTTCCAATCTAGTATTTATTACCTAATTCTCATAAATTTTTACGCAGAGTGACAAAAAAGCCGTATTTCTTCCTGTCTTAATCCAGTTTCATCGACTATGAAGTCCCTCGATAATAGGACATTCAGGCAAACTTTTAAGGTCCAACTTGTGACTGACTAACCTTTTATTTTTTAAGAATTTGTACTGTCATAAAATACATATTTGATCCAATAATATATGGACATATAGCATTATTTTCATGTGATCAATCACATCATGTGATCAATAGAGGTATATACTTAAATTAAATTGACGAGAAATCTCAAGCCCTTTATTGACGAATCGTGTAATTCTTACTGCCCGGTTAGCTACGTGGCTTCTATCGAGAAGAACTATTTTCACTTATACTACAAGTATGCAGAATATTTATGTATAACAACCACAATATGTAACAATATGTACAACACAATATGTAACAATATGTACAACAATCACCTTTGAGCCATTGCACCGTAGAGATTGCTTCCAAACTTGGTGCTGCTTTTTGAACAATTCACTTTAATTATACGTGATCTACAAATTGTGTATTACAATAATACGTTCCAGAGGTACGGGGAGGGGCTGGTGTGGGCGCACTGAGTGGGGCAAGGCGAGAGGAGACGAGACGAGACGGGAAACGGAGAGCGGCAGGGCCGGAGAGGACGAAGAGACAAAGAGAGGGCAATGCTTGGAGGGTAGAGTGAGACGGGGCGGGAGACGAGCGGAGTTGATTGTAACGGGGCAGGGCGAGACGGAATGGAACGGGACGGGACGGGGAGGGGCGGAGCGGAACAGGACGGGGTGGAGCGGAGCGGAACGAGGTTCGCTCGGGCGGGGCTGGACGACTGGAAGGGGGCGTGGCGGTGGTATAAATAAAATTACTTCCATTTTACACAATAGATAGAACTCATTAGTTTCTCTCCCTAATAAATGATTGTGATACATAAATCCGCGAGTAACTGGTTACTTCCATTAGTAGCTATAAAATGCTCGATTATTATTTATAACCTTAACCATTTTTTATGTTTACATTTATTTGTAAATATGATGATAAATAAATGCCATTTCAGTCCATTGATTGATTGTTAGTGATTCCGGGCGCGACAACTACTGAGGTCATTAGTCCCGTGAGTGTAGTGCATGTTTTTCATCGGGAGATGGCGGTGATCTTTCGCCACCGCCGGTCTACCGTCGACTAGCGGGGTTCTCCCCAGGCAGGTAACTCCCATCAGCGGGACACCGCCCTATCCGGGACAAGTTCTAAGTCCCCGCCCGGTCTCCCCGCATGTGTGGTAGTGTAGTGCACGTTAATGTAAGTGTGTGTGTGAAAGGGGGAGGAGGTATGTGTTAGGGCTGAGGTTAGGACAAGGAAGAGGAAGGAAAGATCGGGTACGGTCCGTGATCGTTTGTTAGGGTACTACTCCGGCATTCAACTGGTGTTGATCGGAGAAACCACGGAAAACTACAGATCAGAGCAGCCGGCCGCTAGAATTCTCATCCAGACAGCGACTGAATTCGACCTAGCTGAATTCGAAAAGCTAGTGTCGGAAATTCTGCAGCCGTCGGGACTCGTACCTAGGGCTTCCCGGTCAGAGGCACATCAGTTATATCAGTTGATGCACTGAGCCACCACTCCCGGTCCAATTCAGTTCAGTTCAGCCAGTTTTTCACTCAATATATCCAATAAAAATTACTTTTCAAAGTGCTCTACACAGTCACACAGACAGTTACTACGTTAGGCTACCACTTCGGAATCAAGTGTCTTTCGAGTCCGCTCCTTTTGTGGAAATTCCTTGCATTAACACTGCCCTCCCTGGTGACGCAGCTGTGCAGCACGTGAGGCGCTAGTCCGCCGCAAGTGCCAGGTTCAGTGAAAGAGTTCCAAGCTGCGACTTCACGCTGGGTGAATAATAATTCGCAAGAACTCCCCGGCGCTCGTCGTCTTGCCCGGGGGCGCAGATCGATAAAGAGCTAGGGCTTTCCAAAGTCGCAAATTCTGTTTATCCCTCCGCATTCTCGAAAACATTATCAGAGCACAGCTCGCTCCTTGCCCTGATGTTTGTCAATTAAGTGGTTAGTTGAACATGAGAATCGTTGCATTTGTAAATCAGTAGAGCCGTAAACCATGTAGAAGAAATCTACGTAAAATACCTCAAGCTCTTTTTTGCTTTCAAATTTGCTTTTAACGAATGTTCATATTCTGCTTTCATTGTACAGATGTATACTTAAAAAACAATCCAATATCCAAAGATCGATTGAATAAATGAAGACGATTTCAAGTAGATAATGGTAAGCCACCTTATGTGACTTTCACTTAAAGCAAATGAAAGTTCAATGAAGTGTGTTAATCAGGTGATCAAAGAAATAACATTTATAGCATTAAAAGATACTGTATACACTATTTTATTGTTTAACTCTATTCTCCAGTGGTTTGTCAACTTCTAGCAGAAATAAAAAAAAATAAATATCTCAATGTTTTTACTGATTGACTTACCGTGGTGTAATAACAAGCGCCTCAAGTAAGTGACTATTGAAAGGAAGTATATAGTAGACAATTTATCTCAACTCTTAATGATTCACTTCGGGCTCCTCGATGATTATTTTATTGGATTCATAGATTGACTCTACTAAAGATCGCGAATACTGAAATAACAGACCCGTTGATATTGAAGTGTTAGAGAAGTCAGTCGTAAAGTTGGTAAAGTGGTCTGTCACCTTATGTGAGCATACACGAAGCGGCATTTATCTACTCGTATTGTTTATGGACGGGTAACGGGCCATACGATAACATCATGTATGATATAACAATAATATGGTAAAGTAATGATAAAATGAGTAATAATATAATATGTAATAAAATAATAAAATGGATGATAGGTCAAGAGGTAAAGGGACACAATAGAGCAAGCGCTTAGGAACGTACATAGTATATAGTATATTATGCATTACTAGCATCACCTCGGAAACATGTAATTAGTTCATACTAAGGTTTTCACAAACTATATCCCATAACTATTTGAGTTTAATAAGTAATGCTATCAGACGAGTAGTAAATATTTTTGTTTCTAGTATCATTCTGGTAACTCCCGCCTTGTGTCTACGAATTCATCTTAAAATTATTTAAACTCAGTGTGAGCAAACCAGAACAGATGTTTTTAATTAAATGCATCGCATGTACTACAAGTATTTTGTCCATGCATATGAATGCACATGCAATCCGTATCTGCGAAGTGTCTATCTTTTGTATGTATCATTTCACATTCGTATGAAATTGACACGCACACCCCAATTAAACAAATATCAAATGGCATAATTATAGTTGTCCGCTAGAACGAGCATTCATTGGAACGTCCATATGTATCGTTCCTGCATGAATGCCGTGCACGGAACGAACGAAACTTTCCTCAAGCGATGCGTCATCCACGCGAATCGACGGCCCCGCAGTTAGAAGACGCCTATGATGTGGCAAGAGGACATTACCCGCAACAAGACTTTTGTAACACAGCTACGAGTAAATCACCCTTACGGAGGCCTCACTATTGCTTTCAAAGAAACTGTTGTTCACTTAGGCAATGAATCTCCGGGAACGTAATATTATTTTAATCGATTATTTGAAATGCTACCCTATGAAGAAAACAGGTTTTACTATGACAGAGATTGATGCATTAAAAGGCATTGAGATATGTTTTTTAGCTCTCTTTACGTAAAGCACCAGTTCCATGTCAAAATCTAGCAAGAATTTTGTAATTCATTTAATAGAGTGAAAGGCACAAATGGAGAAAATTGCTGAAACGAAGTAACAATGAAATGGTCTGGAAAGAGATAATATGACTTTTAGGTACTAGTCGGGAAACTGTCACTAAGCAAACAAGCGCGATTTAATTATTTCGAGCGACAATGTGACAAAAAAAAAGAAGTGAATCGTTCGAGTCTATTGAACATAACATATCGAGAGCGATATCTGGACAACGGGACGGGTAAGCGAGGAAGGGTTTTCTGCACAGACCGCCGGTTCAAATCCGGATGTACGCTTCGGCGTGCGGGCAGGCATCGCTAAATCATTAAACCCATTTATCATGTCGTATTTCATGCGGAACTGTGTCTGCTGTCAGAGCGTGGACGGCCGGGGCGGGGACACAGGCGACGTGGAAGACACGGGCGGCGGAGGGGTCCCGTGTGAGTTGGGGAGGCGGAGGGCGGCCAATGCCGAATCGCCGCGCGCGCGTTTGGAACTGCCTGGCGCGGCGGGACGGAGCCTGGCGTGGCGGGGTGTGGCAGGGCCTGGATTTTGGTTGATTGATTTTTTTCGTGTTTCCGGGCGCGTCAACTGCTTTGGTCATTAGTCCCATAAGTGTAGTGCGTGTTTTTCTCGGGAGATGGCGGTGATCTTCCCCCGCTGGATGGCGAGATCCGGCGCCGACCTACCGTCAGCTCTTGGGGTTTCCCCCTAACCTGGACTCTCCCACCAGCGGGGTACCGCTACAGACACGCCGGGACAAGTCTAAGCTCCCTACCGGTCTATGTGGTAGTGTAGTGCATGTTAGTGTAAGTGTGTGTGTAATGGGAGAGGAGAGATCAAGGAAGATGAAGGTAAGATCGCGCGCGGTCCGTGGCCCGTTTGATAGGGTACTGCTCTGACATTCGCCTGGTGTTGATCGGAGAAACCACGAAAAACTACCGATCAGAGCAGCCGGCCCTAGAATTCTCCTCCAGACAGTGACTGAATTCGACCTAGCTGAAACGCTAGTGTGCAGGGCCTGGAGGGGCGTGGCGGGGACGGAGTGACATGGAGTGACCGGAAGAGGGAGAGATGAACCGAGGGTAGCGTGAAAGTGAGGGATGTGAGGAAGGGATGAAGAAAGGAAGAATGAAAGACCCCGATAAACGAGCAAAAAAATGGTTGGCAAAGATTAAATAGCACATGGATTGTGCAGAAAGGTGCCACCCTGGGTGATCTTGGTTGCAATAGCGCGCGCCGACTCAGCGCCTCGGTCTGAAGGGTCGCTAGTTTGTGTCCCGCGGTGGGCATGGTTGTTTGTTTTGTCTCTCTTGTATATGTGTTGTTTCTGAAGTCCATGTGAGTCTGCTGACCACAATCCGACGAACCCGCATGTGTGTCTAGTGCAAAGGTTAACGTGTCTAGGTTAATGTGTAATGAGGGACCTGGCGCGGATAGCCGAAATAGACATCCTTTGAAGCTGAAAAAAAAAAACAGGGAAAAAATTGTAGTGAAAGATGTGAGTCAACACTAGAAAATATAAAAACAACCGAAACAAACAAAGAATCAAACAAGTGATAGTGAGTTAAGAAGAAGTGAGCAGAAGAAAGAGCATTTGTAATTAAATCGGTAGTGCCTTTTGAGAAGGGATTCGAAATGAACGAATTGTAAAGGAAACGACAAATACAAATTGAAGAAGGTGCTGAGAATTGAGAGTGAAAGCCAGCAAATGTAGAAGTAAAGCGCGAAATTTGGAGAAAGGCATGTAAGAGGCAATTTTTGTTCGAAAGAGACGACCACAACTGTGGGAGGACGTCAAAAGCGAAAGGGAAGATGACAAATCGATGATGGAATGACGACTAGGACGGCTGTGGAAGGACTCGTACGTTCAATAAACAATGGCAGACCACGCGACAAAAAGAAGCTCTCCCCCAATATTACGCGAAAGAAGATTAAAATATTTTGGTGTAATTAATTAGCAATTAAATAATTCTAAGAAGTGGCATGTTTCTTTCGGAATAACCGATTGTTGTTAGGCCACCTTAAGTTATAAGCCAGCTCACCATAAATTACACAAATATTTGAAGAGTGAATTATATTTTTCGTAATTCATTAAATAGTTGTAATTAGTGCATATTTCTTTTTGTAGTAACCTATTGTGGTTGAGTGAACTGAGTATTAAAATGGCTAACCATTATTTACACAAACATTTGAAAAGTAAATTAATTTTGGAGGAATTAATTACCAATTAAATTGTTCTAAATATAACATATATATTCTACGGTGATCAATTGTGATGCTGCCAGTTCAAAATCGCTTCAGAAAACGACATTCAACAGAGCTCCATTTGCTCAGTTAGGCGAACGGCAAACAGCGTGGCCCTTATGATAGAGTTGTAACTTAGGAATTTCGAACAGTAGCCGTGAACCTTTTTTTCCCAATTAGAATAAAAAATAGTCATTTGATTTATTCCTCAACATTTTTTCAAACCTGAACTAATTCCGTAGGTGCTCCGTGAGTTTCATTTTCAAATGTCGTTATCACTAATTTAAAAATTATAATTTAAGTTTAATATTAAGTCTGTCAAACTTGTGACGTAATTTATATATATATATATATATATATATATATATATATATATATATATATATATATATAAAATACTAGCCTATCTAGATTCTTCCATTAATAAGTATACAGGCAGTCTAGGGAGGAAACACCAAAACTTCGAAAAAGCTCTTATGACAATTTTAAGTATATATTATCCAATAAACTGCATGGATATTCCGAATGGCTGAGCCACAACAAGCACACAAAATTTGGTTTGAAGAAATACATTCTATGCAAAAACTTGCATTGAGGAAACATAAACAGTCCAAAAACATGTAAATTGTTTATTATTTACAAAAGAAAGAATTTATTTGTTCACGAAGAAAAATTAAGGCAGGTATAAAATAAAGCAGTCGAATAGTGGAAATTGAGAGCTTTTTTTATTCGTGCGTTTAATTTTTAAATGTGTATATTTATAAAACAGAGCTTCCTATTCAGGACCGGCCGTCGACGTGTACGGAGGGAGGGCAAGATGGCGAGGGCAGCAGTGGAGAGGGAAGCAGGGCAGGGCAGGGCAGGGGCAGGGGTGTGGTTGAATGGGGCGCCGATGCCGGGAGATAGCGGCGGGAAGGGCGCTGTGACAGGCGATCGGGCGTCTCGTGACGACGGTCATTTGTCCGCCTCGCCCGCAAAGAACTGGGCGCGCGGAGGCCGACTGTCATCTGTCCGTGATCTAGGCGACACGCGCAGACATGCAAGGGACGTGTAAGCCGCCGACCAGCTGCGCTATTACGAGCGGAAGTGCGTCGCGCGTCCGAGCAACATCTGACTGTGGTGCTTCTTCTTTAAAGGGATCTGTTCCATGTGAACTCGTCGATATTGCTGCGTTTCGTGTATTGCTCTATTTCCATTTGCTTGCATTAAACGTCAATAAATGAGAATGACGTTTTGTAATTGTCAATGTAGCATTGACTAGTGCAATCCTGTCATTAACATACTCAAATCGTCATTAATACAGTCAAAACGTTGATGATCTGTAATTAATAGGGGAGAATACAATTCTTTATCGAACACGCAGTAACCATTGGGCATCCGAATCAAAAAGATACAAAACAGTTTTAATACTCATTGCAATACTACACAGTATCATTTATATTCCAAGGTCTGGGGTTATTTCGAAATGACAATTTATATTTTGTGGAACGTTCTGATAACTAGTCGTGTCGCGATTTGAAACAAATATCATGGTTATTTCCTCTTTCTGCACATTACTTTTTTGCTTTAATCAACTCTTATAAAATCTAATGACAAAATATTAAACAGGTAGCATATCGCTTCATCATCCGAGGTATCACAGCCAGTTGAGGAGGTAGCCGTAACGTGGAGGAAAATATTTTTGATTATATTTGTCCAGGAGGGAACGGCAATAATAAAGGATTTCATCACCCATCATTTCTCCCATGAATATATCAAAATACTCAACAGCTTTACTCACCACAATAACTCGCACCTTTAAAATAATACTTTCCATGGTTACCCCGTCGGTTACCCGTCGGGGTACGGTTAACCAGATTAGAGCGAAGGCCCACGACACATCCGATTCGCCATTGGACACTGGCTGAACAGTGCTGACGCGATGGCAGCGATCACACACCGCAACGTCCACCCCTTCCCGCCCTTTTGCAATCGCTTCAGAAAAACGGCTCTCTGCGCCAAAAATGACGCATAGCCGAAACTTTTCGAAGGCGAAAACGTGCTATTTTCCCAAAGTTATTGAATGTTCAAAGCTTCCATCAGGAAATGTTACCGAGTAAGCATTTAAATCATAATGGGACAAAACGCCAGCGATCTCCAAAGTCGTCGATGGTTATCGAGGAAAATAAATTGGCCGTGACGATCCATTAGCGGTGAATAAAACTGCCTTGAATAGACCTCTATTAGTTGGCGCGCGCGCGCGCGGCGGCTGTCGACTCAAGCGCGCCGCGCAAAAACATTAAACATCCGAAGTGCAGCGGGCGCGGCGGCGTCCTGGCACCAGTAAATACGGCCGCCATTTCCACATACTCGTATATTCGACGGAGGGAGCCGAGGTCGCCCCGTAAATTGCTGACAGCGAACTTCTTGCCGCCGCCGTCGGGCTCCATACGTAAGCTGTTCTTAAGCTGCCACACGAGTAATTCGTCTCCCCGGAAAGAATTCATTCCCGGCGAGATGTTTTCAGACGCGTAATAACCCTTATCTAACAAATGGTGGCCAGGCGGTGCCGACGAGAGCGAAGTTTCAGGAGGGAGGGGAGGAACGTGTGACGGGACTCTGAGGGGATGGGTAGATGAGCGGAGGGGTAAGAAATGGAAAGATGAGGAGGGGAGGAGTGTGTAAAGGAATGGAAGAGAAGAGTTTGAGGGCGTTGATGGCAAAGGTATATATGGTAATTGCATAGAAATATATATATATATATATATATATATATATATATATATATATACACATATGTGTGCCCTCAAACTCTTACAGAACCCTCACACACACACGCGCACACACACACACACGTATGTGTGTGTGTGAGGGCTATATATATGTACATATATATATATATATATACAGTGGGTGTATTTGGGTAGGTGGGTGTGGGTGGGTGGTGCCAGGTATTTGGAGTTTAGTGTCGGAATAATCCGAGTTTTGCCGGCTCGCGCTGTTCCCAGGCATGAGCCTTGTTTTTATTTATTATCCACGTCTAGGGGTAAGGTAGACATGTGGTGAGCATTCCGAATTTCCTTCACCGTATCTAGAAAACACGTACTGCCAGAGCTTTTCTATCACCGCACAGCTACAGGAATTGGAGACGCTTGTAATGGAAAGCTGCGGCTCTATTTTTGCCCCGACCGGGAATCGAACCTGGGATCGCATTACTAAAAGCTGCTCGCTATCCATGAGGGGCGGTGGCAGAATACATCCTACGCATAGTAATCTCCTAACCTGCGTCCATCTGTCCCTCATGGGAAACTCCTTCTGGTCCATCGTTTGGGGCAAGCGAAAAGTCATTCGGCTAAACTCGGTCTGCTCTTGGAAACATTTGTATTATTTTAAACTGATTTAAAATCTCAAATTAATAAATATAAAAATACTTTCAAAACTTTTTAAGTGCGGAAGACGTCACACTAAACTAGATTGAAGTATTATTAGAGTACCAGTAAATGAAAACAAAAATTGAAGAACGACTTTAAGAATGAGAATTGTGAAAACAGCTTTTGAATACCGAAAAAAAGTCAGGAAGATTAAGAAGACGTTAATTATCACAGACAGATACGAACTTGGATACGAGCAGGAAAACCAAGCAAAGCAGACAATGGGGGCATTGGACAACGGATGAGTAGTAAGAGCTAATATCGTAAAGTTGACTTACGGGCGAGATGAAGGAAAGTAGAACGGCAAACAAGACGGGAGATATTGCTGGGGAAGGAGATAGTAAGACGGCGTAGGTGGCAGTTCCAGGAACGATGGCGCAGCGCTGTGAAGGAGGGTGCAAGAACAGAGAGCGGTTATGCTTTGGCTCTGAATGCAAAGACGACACTGAGACGCCAGCGACAGAAGTGAGCGAGAAGATGTACGCGGGTGTGACGAGATCGCGGAGGTGGAGCAATGAGAGCCGTAATGTCGTCGCGAGAGCGATGGCGCGAAACGGCGACCTTGGCGCGCGCTGCGTCACTTTCCCGATGCGAAACCGCACGCGGCGAAGCGGCGCGAGTCCTAGCTCGACGGCGAAAAGGCGGCGGGTCGAAAGCGACGCGTGTAGGCCAAGGAAGGGGCTTACAGGTCCCTCCTTACAGCGCCCAACGACTGCGTTACTCATCCGGTACAGTCCCTTCCAAAGAGAGAAGACCTCCCGACAAAAAAAAATCCGACAGAAAATTCGAAAAAAATTCACAAGTGCACGGGACCACCTTAGGATACGGTCGCTGTAGGCCATATTTTAAACTGGACATAAATTGCGTATCATATATTGACAAGTGAGTACTTCACTTGAAATTTTCCTTCAATATTTTATGAAAGCCGATTCATTTGGGACAGAATGAAGAAGTAGTAACCGTTCTGTAGTAGTTTTGTAGGTTCCAACTTCGCGCAAGGCATGGTTATTTGCCATCCTGATTACGGCGAAAAAGAAGAAAAACACATTACCTACGAGTCCCAAGTATGTGTAATTCATCATTCAGTGTGTCGTGTTTGCCGAGATAAGCTGAATAAGAGTTTTGCTTTTACTCTGAATGGTATTAGAAAAAGTGGATTGTAGGAAAATGACGTTGAAAAGACTTGAAGGCATTTGTTAGCCATCAAGATCAATAGTTTAGATCAATAGAGATCATGTCAGTTTCAAACTCATGAGCGATTGAATGATAAATGATAAGTGATAAAGAATGTAGGAAGGGATGAGCAGTAAACTCCTCCAAAATTAATATTTCGCAAAATCATTGTAGTCCCGGTACTTGTTTATTATTTTTCCTCCTATTGTAATTGCGGGTTGGCACGCGGTACATCACTCAGTAAATTATTTCATATCAATAAAAAGCTTCCGTTGACTTCCTATTAGTGTTTTTCGTCTTGTTGTCATTAACTTTTAATACGTCGTTGTACTTTGATTCAACGTACGTAACAAAACGCATAATATTAAAATATTGTATTGATATTTCGCCAAAATGATAACCCTCTATATCGAATATTATTTTTTTAAATTAACAATTAGCCTCTTTTGTGATTGCAACAAATGAATTTGATGTTTGCACTCTATTTTCCTCTACCCTTTGCCATTAATGAAATAACCATCAGCATCTCCAAGCACGATACAACAAAAAAATATTATTACCCCTGGTTCACTTTAGCTTCACCCCGCGATCAAACATATTACATCTCTCACCCACAACATCCGTCGCCCCCTCGCTCTCCGCCCTTCTCTCATCGCCCACGCCATCGTTCCTCTCCTCCCCTTCCTCTCCCTCCCCCACCCTCTGTCGCGCCCCTCGCGTAAGCGGAAAAGCGACGCGGTAACGCCGAATACGCGCGTTGATGCCGCGACGCAATTTGGCATAGAGAGACGCGAAGCTTTGCCGGATCTCTTTTATATCCCTCGGTATCTCTGGGGCGAAAATTGAGCTCCGGGCGCCCGTCGCCGCCGCTCGCCGCGCCGCGCCGCGCTGCGCCGCTTCCATTGAGCGGCTTCCAGCAAAGGGTGCCGCGTCCTAACGGCGGTGTAAACAGACGCGGCACGATGTTGCGCTCTGCACGGATCGCTAGCTCGATTGATTATTTTGCGTCTCCGTCGCGTCAGCTGCTGTGATCGTTAGTCCCGTAAGTGTAGTGCGTGACGGGAAATGACGCTATTCCTTTCACGCAAGAATATGAGATCCGGCGCCAACCTGCATGTCTGCTTTCAGGGTGTTGCCCCCCCCCCCGGGGTAAAAATTTTTAAAGGAGCAACCTATTGTTACTTTTAGTATTACTAAAGCTAATACATCCCTATCTAGGGCAAAAGCTTCCCACTTTTTGGTGTGGTAGCAAGAAATTATCTATCTACAGAGCCGTCTAAAAATTGGATTACTTAACTCTCCTCTCGTTTCTAGTAAGATTCTTGTTAAGAATGTGCACGGTTTCTGAATCGATTTTAGAAATTGATAAGCATTTTTCTTTGTGAACTGAACAGATTTTTCATTTGTAAACGATTGATAGGTGGCAAAAGCGATGGCAAAAATACTTCGGAAAGGAATACAGTTGCTAGGAATATGTACAGTTTCTGGTTCAACTCTAGAGATTGGTAAGCATAGTGTTATTTTATGAAATTGAAAGGATTTTGGAACTGTAAGCGAGGTGACAATATTTCGAAAAGGAAGATAGTCGCTAGAAGAGAGCACGTTGCTGATTCGATTTTACATTATTAAGCATATTTTGAACACGCGCATGAATTTGGAGTTTGTAAGTATAATTTTTACTTCAAATAAGAGTTGAATGCACAAGTAACTTAATGTTAGAAGATGCGATTTGTAAAAGTATATTGTCATTAGAATTGTGTTTAAATGCATCATTTCACAAAGATATGTGGAGTAGCTGCGATTAAAATTAAAAGCAGATATGTTCATGCAAGTATTACCTAAACAGCGTATAGTCAAAATACGTAACATAATCCGTTACAATAAATTAACCGATGCAGTTTTGCAAAATTGACTAATTTGTCCCTTAAGACAATTTTATGTCAATGCAATGTATATGCATATTTTTAACGCAGAGCTTTTTCCCTCTAAGGTATTTTGCAAAATTCGAGCCATCAACTCGTTTGGCATCGCGATAAATAGAATTTATCGATTGCAGCGTGTCATCGCAACAAGTCGTGCTTAGTCCAGTGGAAGTGCATGGAATCCGTGTTTACATGTAATGGCGTAATGGCGTGTCGTTAATTCAGGACTTTGAAGGAATAATTACGTACAATTCATACGATGAAATGGGGCGAAAAGATTAAAATTTTAGAATTCACATTCAATTTTTAACCAGGATTAAAAACAAATCGGCGGAAAACGATATAGCAGCGTGCAGGACGTGGAGTGATGAACGATATATTTCGTGAGATACGGGATCTGTGATATGTAGTACATTATCGAACTGCCACAATCACCACATCATTTGGTTATGAACTAAAATAATTTACGTGCGCCAAAATTCCGCCCGTGATGAGGCGAGATATGAGGCCATACGATCTGGTGAGCAACTTTTACACACTTCAATAACCTCTAAAAAAAAATAAGGTCCCATCGTAAACCAACAATGTTCAATAGCTCTCACGATGTTTGTCCGTTTTAGGAGGCAAACTCAGTCCACATCTCTGAATATTTTTGGCTTCAAAAAAATGTCTTACTCATCCACAATAACTTTGTGGAATAAATGAATCCTCTTGGTCTATATGAACAAATAACGTTGAGCTTCGCTTTAATAATTTTTATTGCATCTTAAATAACATCTAACACTTTTCAGTTAAAAATGTCAAAGAAAGTAAGAGATGACATTTACATTACTTAATGATTATTACAGTTTTGCTGCCACTCAAGAAATGTGCACTTATTTTAAGATATCGTTCATTGTTCGTAGGATTTTTTCCTAATTCATCTCAATGTCAATCTCATCATCAATCTTTAATCACAATTTGTCGGGTTGGGTTCACGATTTTCCTTTCCTACTAAGAGAAGCAATTCACGCATATTCAAAGGTTGAATTCATATTTTATTATTATTATTATTATTATTATTATTATTATTATTATTATTATTATTATTATTATTATTATCATCATCATTGTCTTAAGTCTCGGAAATCATCCAGTTTTCTCAGATGTGTGAGGCCAACATTGGCAGACCACATACTTAGTTACAGCTCATGATAAATTCAGCACGGTGCGAACTATTCGACATGCTTCTAAGATGACAGATTTTTTAGATTTAAGGATTATTGCATTGGGATTTAACTGAATTTTTTTATATATATACTTTTTTCAGGTTTTTATTAGCCAGACCACTTGCTGTGATAACAAATGGCAAAACTTCAACTAGTGGTCCCCGGGTTCGATTCCCGGTCGAGGCAAAAATATAGTTGTAGCTTTCCTTTAAAATCGTCCGAGTTTCTGTAGCTGTGTGACGACGAAAAGCTCAAGCAGGCAGATTTTGCTAGCTACGGTGAAGAGAATACGTCATGTTCGCCTCATGTCGCTCTTACCCCCAAGCATAGGAATTTAACTAGGCCTAGGCAAGGGGGACACCGGTAGCTGACCGGCGAAGTCGGACTACCGACCCAAATCGCCAAGTACATTATTATTATTATTATTATTATTATTATTATTATTATTATTATTATTATTATTATTATTATTATTATTATTATTATTTGAAGCTCCGCTGCGCAATAGCAATGACCCTAGCAAGCACTTGACATCCAGCAGTCTGGTGAGGGTCGCAAGAACGATTAGCGCGACTCGGGCGGCGTGGATGGACCGAGTCCACTCTGAAGAACGAGGGATTAAGAGGGAGGAGTAGCACACGGCCTCCCCGCTGCCGCCCTTACCCCTGCGACAGCTCAGCGGCAATAGCGTTGTCTCTGCAGCATCGTTGATCGGGACGCCCTAGAATCTGAGACTTAACACAGGCAGATTTTCGGCACTAGCTTCACCTCTGGGTTAAAACCAGCAATTCTCTGATAATTCTAGCGACGAGCTGTTTTCTCTGGTTTATTCGATTACTACTAGGCGAATGTCTGAGCAGTGCCTTTAAAAACAGGTCACCGATCGCGCGCAATATTCCTTTTCCCATAGTTTTCGCTTCTTCTCCCCGTATTCATCCATTTACACTTACATGCACTAAACTACGAAACTTGTCAAGAGACCAGTCGGAACTTAGACCTCTTTACGATGGGGCGGTGCCTGGTAGTTGGAGATACTTGGATGAGAAGAACCCCTCAAGCCAGCCTACAAGTCGGCATTGGCTCTCATATTCCAATTTGAGTGAAATACTCGCCCTTCCGGAACGAAACAACACTTACGGAACTAATGACCTCAGCAGTTGACGTGCCCAGGATCAATACTCCCTTACTCAGTGACTCCACTTCCCTCCAAAGCGGACGGTGGGAGCGACGGGGTCTGGAGCGGAAGGGATAGCGAGTGGGCGTGGTAGCGGGGCGGGGGCGGGGCGGGGGCGAGGCGGTGGGCGGCAGGAACGTCTTGAGCGATGGGTCAAAGCAGCTCGCAGGGCGGGGTGATTGGCAGGAGACGATGGTGCGGACGCGGGCGGCGTGGGCGGGGCGCAGGGGTGGGCGTTAGGGCAACCGGGGCGACGGGGCGCGAGCGCGCTGGCAGACGTCTCCGGCCGCGCGCTGGCACTAATGGAGATGCGGCTAATGCGTCGTCCATCGCGATATTAACTTCGCACGGGGGCTAATGGACCTGGGGAGCGGCGCCCCTGCCGCCGCCAGGTGTCAGGCGGATCGCGCCGTCGCCGCCGCCGCCGCCGCCGCCGCAAGAGCCTGTTATTTGTTCTCGCAACGATCGCCCGCTCGCACGGAAAGAGCGTCACGGCGGAGAAAGTGGAGTGTTAGGGGAATCGTCGTGAGGGACTGTGCAAGCTGATAGTGACAGATCGACTAATGATAGCTTGGGAGGTTCGGGGAGTCGTGAGACGGGAATGGTAGTGTGGCGGTGACTGTTCACCACTGTGGAGGGGCTGAGAGAGTTGTGGGCGAGTAAGACTAATGAGGAAATGCTGGATCGATGAGTACAATGCGGTGCATAAAACAGTGAAACATGCAAGAATGAATAGGTTATGTGAATGAGATTAGATGCCGGAAGAATTCTGAAGTTGAAGCAAAGAAAATATTCTGACTTATTGAACACATCAGTTGGTACACACAAACCGATATTGAGTGAAATGAGCTTTAAGAGCACACTTTGCGCCGAGCTGACGATTTATTTAATGTAGGTAGACAAGAATCCGTGGACGAGGCAGTTGAGCAGCGGAGCGACCGAAAATGAAACGGATGGTAAGGATGCAAGGGACATTTCGGAGATGAGATCGTAGATAAGCCGAACATCAGTAGAACATCCTGGACATTGAGACTTCGAAACGATTAAGCTGCACATAATAGCGACCACACAGCAGGTGCTAAATGACGTCGGGAGGCAACGAGTGGAGAGACATATCTGGTGACCGCGAATGCAAGCGACTGAGTATACCGCGTTTCCGGACGCGTTAACTTCTTAAGTCATTCGTTTTGTGAGTGTAGTGCTTGAAATACCCGGGGAAATGTCTCCATTTTCCACTGCGTTCTGGCGCCAACCGAGCTAAATTTCCTTTGAGGTTTCCCAAGGTTCTACCGACATAGGTGGCTTAGTGTATCAACTGACGTCAATGCAGTGCCTCTGACCGAAAGGTCCTAGGTTCGAGTCCCGACAGTAGCAAGATTTTCGACACTAGCTTGTCAGTTAGGTCGAATTCAGTCGCTATCTGAAAGAGGATTCTAGAAGTCGGTTGCTCTGATAGGTAGTTTTCCGTGTGTTTTTCCTATCAACACCAGGTGAATGCTGGAGCAGTACCCGGACCACTCGCGATCTTTCCTTCTTCTTCCTTGTCCTACCCTCACCTCTTACATACACGTACGCTAACATGCACTACACTACCACATATGTCGGGGACACACGTCGGGAGCTCTGAGCTAGTCCCGGCTGGGGCGGTACCCCGCTGCTGGGAGATACCTGGGAAACCCCGCTAGGCGACGATAGGTCGGCGCCGGATCTCGCCATCCAGCGGGAGAAGATCATCGTCATCTCCCGAGTAGAACACATGCCCTACACTTACGGGACGAACGAGATCAGTAGTTAACGCGCCCGGAATCACTAACAACTAACCAACTCAAGGTTTTCCCTAAAAGTATCTTCTTCTAGCAGGAAACCAGTCCAACAATAATCCCTTGATTGGTCACCAGAATTGTATGATAGTATGTATTGTGTGTCTGTAAGTGTGCCTGGAAGTGATGATGAGACAATGTTGAGGAAAGTTGTCGCTTGCAGTCCGCGGCCCGTTTTTAAGTACTGCTCCGGTATTTGCGTGGTACTGATCGGAAAAAGAAAATCACGGAAAACTACCAATCAGAGCAACCAGTCGCAAGTATTGTTCCCCAGACATTGTTTGACATTGACCTAGCCATGTTGTTAGTATCGGAAATCCTCCACCGCGGGGACTCGAACGCAAGGGCCCTCGCGCAGCGACGCCGCAGCGGCGGCGGGAGACAAATTGCGAGCCGGTGCGCGACCCCGACGCAGCGGCGCCGTCATCATCATTATCGATTTTTGCATTTGTATTTATGAAGCGAGCTCCCCGCGGGGGCGTGGTGCGCGGGGGCGAAGGCTGCAGGCGCGCTCGGAATAGGCGCAGCCGCTCAAAAATAGCCTCGCGGTGTCGATACGCGCGGCGAGAGGGCGCCCGCCGCCCATTCCGCCTCCTCGGCCCACGCCACCGCCGTGGCTGTCGTCACCATTCACATCAACGACTCGACACCGTCACCGTCTACCTCGCAATCTACTTCACAGTCACCATCCGCTTCACAGTCACCGTTTGCGCCTCCTTCACCGTCACCGTCAGTGTCGGCCTCACCGTTCGCTTCACAGTCACAAACCTCTTCACACTCACCATCCGCGTCAGTAACCGT